>JAUMJK010001308.1:0-120480 GCA_033558105.1 Coccyzus lansbergi | reverse complement strand
GGGAGGGAGGATGAATCATAGAACCATGGAACAACCAGGCTGGAAGAGACCCATCGGGTCATCGAGTCCAACCATTCCTATCAAACACTAACCCATGTCCCTCAGGACCTCATCTATCCATCCCTTAAACACCTCCAGGGAAGGGGAATCAACCACCTCCCTGGGCAGCCTATTCCAATGCCCAATGACCCTTTCCGTGAAAAACTTCCTCCTAAACTCCAGCCTAAATCTCCCCTGGTGGAGCTTGAGGCCATTCCCTCTTGTCCTGTCCCCTGTCCCTTGGGAGAAAAGCCCAGCTCCCTCCTCTCCACAACCTCCTCTCAGGGAGTTGCAGAGAGCAATGAGGTCTCCTCTCAGCCTCCTCTTCTCTAGGATAACCACCCCCCCCCCCCCCCCCCCAGCTCTCTCAGACGCTCCTCTTCTTTTCCAGCCCCTTCACCAGCTTCATTGCTCTTCTCTGGACTTGCTCCAGAGCCTCAACATCCTTCTTGTGGTGAGGGACCCACAACTGAACACAGGATTTGAGGAGCAGTCTCACCAATGCTGAGTCCAGAGGGAGAAGAACCTCCCTGGCCCTGCTGGTCACACCATTTCTGATCCAAGCCAGGATGCCATTGACCTTCTTGGCCACCTGGGCCCCTGCTGGCTCATGTTCAACCAACCCCCCCAGGTCCCTCTCCTCCAGGCAGTTTCCAACCAGACTTCTCCTAGGCTGGAGCTGCCCAGGGTTGTTGTGCCCCAAGATGAGAAATCAGAGAGTGGTGTCCTAAAGGAGTTTGGGTTAGAAGGGACCTCAAAGCCCATCTAGGTCCAATCCCACCATGGGCAGGGACACCTCCCACTGCATCAGGGGCTCCAAGCTCCATCCAACGTGGCCTTCAACACTTCTAGGGATGGGGCAGCCACCAGTTCTCTCGATTTGGGGCCTAAGGGAAGTATTAACAGGATAACAGGCATCGAGGGTACCCTTAGCAAGTCTGCAGATGACACTAAGCTGGGTGGAAGTGTGGATCTGCTGGAGGGTAGGGAGGCTCTGCAAAGGGACCTAAACAGGCTGGACTGCTGGGCAGTGTCCAATGGGATGAGGTTTAACACGGCCAAATGGCAGGTCCTGCACTTGGGGCACAACAACCCTGTGCAGAGCTACAGACTGGGAGAAGTCTGGCTGGAAAACTACCAGGAGGAGAGGGACCTGGGGGTGTTGGTTGACAGTGACTGACCATGAGGCAGCAGTGTGCCCAGGGGGCCAAGAAGGCCAATGGCATCCTGGCTTGGATCAGAAATGGTGTGACCAGCAGGGCCAGGGAGGTGATTCTCCCTCTGGACTCAGCACTGGTGAGGCTGCTCCTTGAATCCTGTGTTCAGTTGTGGGCCCCTCAGCACAAGAAGGATGTTGAGGCTCTGGAGCAAGTCCAGAGAAGAGCAAGGAAGCTGGTGAAGGGGCTGGAGAACAGACCCTGTGAGGAGCGGCTGAGAGAGCTGGGGGGGTTTATCCTAGAGAAGAGGAGGCTGAGAGGAGACCTCATTGCTCTCTGCAACTACCTGAAGGGAGGTTGTTGATTCCCCTTCCCTGGAGGTGTTTAAGACACGGGTGGATGAGGTCTTGAGGGACTTGGTTTAGTGTTAGATAGGAATGGTTGGACTAGAGGATCCAATTGGTCCCTTCCAACCTGGTTGTTCTGTGATTCTGTGTGATTCTGTGAAGTGGCCGCAAGTTGCATCAGGGGAGGCTTAGACTGGATATTAGGAAACATTCATTTACTGAGAGAGTGATGAAGCCCTGCCAGAGGCTGCCCAGGGCAGTGGTGGAGTCTCCATCCCTGGAGGGGTTCAAAAGGCTTGTGGTCATGGCACTTGGGGACAAGGGTTTGTAGGCACAGTTGTGCTGGGCTGACGCTTGGTCTGGATGAGCTGAGGGGCTTTTCCAACTTTATGATTCCATGGCTGCATCCAAAGCCACGTGGCCAGCAGGGAGGGAAGGGATTGTCCCCTCTGCTCCTCTCTGGGGACACCTCAGCTGGAGGGTTGGGGCCAACTCCGGAATCCTCAGCAGGAGAAGGAGATGGAGCTGTTGGAACGGGGCCAGAGGAGGCTCCCAGGATGATGTGAGGGCTAAAGAACCTCCTGTACAAGGTCAGGCTGAGAGAGTTGGGATGTTCAGCCTCAAGAAGAGAAGGCTCTGAGGAGACCTTAGACTGACCTTCTAAGAAAGCAGGGGAGGGACTGTTCCCAAAGGCTTGTGGGGATAGAACGAGGGGCAATGGGGATAAAGTGGAGAGGGGCAGAGTTAGACTGGACACGAGAAGGAATTTCTTCATGATGTCACTGGGGAGGAACTGGAACAGGTTTCCCGGAGAAGCTGTGGCTGCCCCATTCTGGAGGTGTTGAAGGCCACGTTGGATGGAGCTTGGAGCCCCTGATCCAGTGGGAGGTGGGTTGGAACTGGATCATCTTTAAGGTCTCCTCCAACCCAAACTATTCTACGATTCTCAATGGGACTTGGTGCCACCACTCACCTCCCTCGTTTGCAGCCCCTTTGCCAGCTACAGTTCCGTAGGTTCACAGGGTGGATCTAAAGCGCTTTTTTAACTCTCTTAATATTTCCTATTAGGTTATTCGCACGTTTCAGCGCTGCTGTGCATTAATTCACGCTGTCAGAGCAGGCGCTGCAGCCGTTCCCTGCTGGCACCTGAGTAGTAACAGCAAATTTACGTCCCGTAACCACAACACCCACGATTATTTCATGATATTTTTTTGCCTCTCTGCCTGATTTAACGTCTCTTTTTTTGGCACCGAATCCACCTTTCTATTTCATTGCCTCATCTAAGCTTTTTGTAACCTTTGGTTTTCATAATGTAGATGAGGATTTCCTGGGGAAACGCGCAAAGCTCTGGATGCATTAAAGGGTCGGGAGGGAAGATCAGAGAAACGTGTGGTTGGGAAAGACCTTTGAGATCATTGAGTTCAACGTGGTTGGAAAAGACCTCTGAGATCATTGAGTCCAACCATACCTGTCTACTACTAAACCCAGTCCCTGAGCACCTGGTCCACGTGTCTTTTGAGCACCTCCAGGGATGGAGGCTCCACCACCTCTCTGGGCAACCTCTGCCAGGGCCAGAGAGCCCTTTCCAAGAAGGAATATTTCCTAATAATCAATCTAAACCTCTCATGGCACAACTTGAGGCCAATTCTTCTTATCCCATCCCTTGTCCCTTGGGAGAAGAGCCCAGCACCCACCTCACCACAACCTCCTCTCCAGGAGCTGCAGATTGATGAGGTCTCCCCTCAGCCTCCTCTTCTCCAGGCTAAACAGACACGGGTTCCTCAATTTCCCCTCACAACCCTTGTTCTCCAGCTCCCTTCCCTTCTCCAGACGTTCTCCAGCCCCTCAAGGTCTTTCTTGGAGTGAGGGACCCAAAACTGACCCCAGGATTCGAAGAGTGGTCTCACCAGCCATGAGGCCAGAGGGAGAAGAACCTCCCTGGCCCTGCTGGCCACGCCGCTTCTCATCCAAGCCAAGATGCCCTTGGCCTTCTTGGCCACCTGGGCCACTGCTGCCTCATGGTCAACCGACCTCCCACAGGTCCTTCTCCTCCAGGCACTTTCCAGCCACTCTTCCCCAAGCCTGGAGCCTTGTGTTCGCCCTGCGCTGTCTCTGTGAGCGTTAGGGGGCATCAAACGATGCTAATAAACAACAAGAGCTGAGCAAAGAGGGAGGAAACGCCTGCGTGAGGCTCTTCAGAACGAAAAAAAAAAATATCACTGCTGAAGGTTCCTGGGGGTATACAGGGGTGAGTCCATGGGAGAAGAGGGCAAACCCATGGAATAGTGATCTCTTGAGAGCCACCACTGGCTTGGGAATCATAGAATCATAGAATCATAGAACAACCAGGTTGGAAGTGACCCATCGGATCATCGAGTCCAACCATTCCTATCAAACACTAAACCAAGTCCCTCAAGACCTCATCCACCTGTGCCTTAAACACCTCCAGGGAAGGGGAATCAACCACCTCCCTGGGCAGCCTATTCCAATGCCCAATGACCCTCTGTGTGAAAAACTTCCTCCTAATCTCCAGCCTAAATCTCCCCTGGTGGAGCTTGAGGTCATTCCCTCTTGTCCTGTCCCCTGTCCCTTGGGAGAAGAGCCCAGCTCCCTCCTCTCTACAACCTCCTTTCAGGTAGTTGTAAAGAGCAATGAGGTCTCCTCTCAGCCTCCTCTTCTCCAGGCTAAACCCCCCCAGCTCTCAGCCGCTCCTCGTAGGACCTGTTCTCCAGCCCACTCACCAGCTTCGTGGCTCTTCTCTGGACTCGCTCCAGAGCCTCAACATCCTTCTTGTGGGGAGGGACCCACAACTGAACACAGGACTCAAGGAGCGGACGTCCTTGAGCTGGGAATTACTGGGATCTAGGAGAAGAGTGGTGGGAACACAAGCGCTCGGCTTGGCCTCACTCTCCCCTCACTTTCTGGTTTAGAGAACTTGTAGAATAGATGATGAGCTGTATTGAGTGAGTTCATGTTGAGCCATTGCAGCTGTTTCTCTCTCTCTGTTTCTGCTGTTTGGCCGCGTAAGGTCTGTAACATTCATCATCCCCTTCTCCATCACTTCTATAGGGTTTTTAGGAATACGCCAACTAAACCAGGTCCCAACCAGACCCCAAGACGTCCCCTCCATAATCTCTTCTTGCTTGCAGAAGCCAATCATCTGTGTCAGCCTTTTCCTTCCTGCCTTCTAACCACTTATTTAACTGTGAAAGGACTCACTCTCTTCCTCTTTCATGGCTTCATTTCTGTAAAAGCTTTGACTGAAAGCTTCTTTAAAAGTCCGAAATTGCTTTGCTTTTGTTTTCCCATCCTTTCACGGAGCTGGGAACCTGGGTCTGGTCTCAGCGAGTCCAGTAACCAGCTAAGCCCCTGCTCTGTGTTGGTGCAGCCAGAGTCTTAATTCCTTCACCGCCCTTTGAAACAGTCTGGCTCCGTCTCCTGGCCTCCCCTGGGCAGCTCCAGCCTAGGAGAAGTCTGGCTGGAAAGCTGCCTGGAGGAGAGGGACCTGGCCGGGGGGGGTTGGTTGACCATGAGGCAGCAGTGGCCCAGGTGGCCAAGAAGGCCAATGGCATCCTGGCTTGGATGAGAAGCGGTGTGGTCAGCAGGGCCAGGCAGGTTCTTCTCCCTCTGGCCTCGGCCCTGGTGAGACCACTCCTCGAATCCTGGGGTCAGTTGTGGGCCCCTCAACCACAAGAAGGATGTTGAGGCTGTGGAGTGAGCCCAGAGAAGAGCAACAAAGCTGGGGAAGGGGCTGGAGAACAAGGGTTGTGAGGAGTGGCTGAGAGAGCTGGGGGGGTTTAACCTGGAGAAGAGGAGGCTGAGGGGAGACCTCATTGCTCTCTGCAACTCCCTAAGAGGAGGTTGTGGAGAGGAGGGAGCTGGACTCTTCTCCCAAGGGACAGGGGACAAGACAAGAGGGAATGACCTCAAGCTCCACCAGGGGAGGGTCAGACTGGACAGCAGGAAAAAATATTTCCCAGAAAGGGTGATTGTTCCCTGGCAGAGGCTGCCCAGGGAGAGGTTTGAGTCCCCTTCCCTGGAGGGGTTTAAGGGACGGGTGGACGAGGTGCTGAGGGCCATGTGTCAGTGATTGATGGGAATGGTTGGACTCCATGATCCGGTGGGTCTCTTCCAACCTGTTGCGTCTGTGGTTCTATGAATTCACATGGTGTGTCTGCAGAGCCCTGTTCTGCGGCACGGATGACAGCAAATGTTGTTCAGAGACGGGTAAAAACCCAGAGATGTTCCTACCTGGGAGCTCTCTGTAGGGCTGCATTTATATTCTAGCAAACACTCCATTCCCAACCACCTTTTGTCTGCGTCTCACATTTCTCTCTCTCTCTCTCTCTAGCACATCCCTCCCAGCTCCTTCAGGAGCCGCTGAGCCTGAGATGATTTGGAAATGAAATGTAAAATCCTCTCTTTTTTCTCTTTGCAGCGGGAAAGGGACCAAACCCCACGTGCAAAGTCCAGCTGCGTCGCTCAAAACACCTCTTGTCCTCCTTAATCTATTCCTTCTCACGCTGCCTGACTTGTTACGGCGCGAAAGGCTGCGAGGATTTTGCTGTGGAGACCGTTGCCCCTTCCCTCCCGTCTGCTCTGCGGCGTTTACGATGCCGCAAACCTCGGCTGCGGAGCCATATGGCATCTAGAGGTAACAATGCTGCTTCTAAGAAAGCTCTTCTGTCGTGTCCAACCAGCAGGGGAAAAGGATTTCATGACCAGGCGTAGGAAAAAAAACCAACCAAAACCCACTGAACGAATCAAACTAATTCATATCGTGGCGTTTGAGGCAATTCCCAAGCACCCGGCAAGGAACATTAACTAAAAGCATCAAGCTTTGTGATGTGAGAGCCTTGAAAATGATTTTCAGGGAGAAGACGCTTTGATTGATAGGAATGGTTGGACACGATGATCCGATGGGTCCCTTCCAGCCTGGTTGTTCTATGATTCTATGATTTATCTCATTTGATTCTCTGTTTCGGGTACCCGAGATGCCTGTGTCAGTGCTGAGTTATCCAGGATATTCCCATCCCTTGGGGTTTTAATACCCAAATCGAATTAAACGGCGGCAAAAGGAGCAAAGTGGGAGGGTTTGGGGTTGTTTTTTTTTTTTTTTTTTTTTTCTTCAAACGCCGCCGTTGTTGCTTGATATAAAGCTAAATGCTTCCAGTCATAAAAGATCATTAGCGCTCGGAGGGCAGGGGAGGTTAATGAGAGAGCAGATGTTGAGCCGATTCAATAGCCGAGCGAGAAAAGAAAGGAGCGAGTTGTCCCTTTAACTCAGCTTGTGTCCGGGGGATAAATTCATCCCGTTCAATGCTCGGGCTCCGACGTGGCAAAAAGCAGCTGGAAGGAATAATGGATGAGCTGAACCAGGTGCCGGATTTCACTGAAGAAATGCAAAAAAAAAAAAAAAACCCTCAGACTTTGAAAAGAATTTCCAAGCCAACGAGGCCCTCCCTGCGCCGACTCGGTGGGAAAAGAGAATGCGGAGCTCGGTATGAGAGGCTGGGCTGCTCTGCAGAGGTTTTTGCTGTGTCTGCTCTGCTGTTGGTGTTGGTTTTCAGTCGGATTGCCCTGTCGTGACCTTGCTCCTCACCCTTCTGCTGTTACCAGGAGTTTTCTTTAGGAAAACTCAAGGAAAACGGCTTTATTTTCATGGAATCAGAGAATCACGAAAGCATCAGTGCATCCATCTCATAGAATCGTCAAAGCATGGGAGGGCTTGGGTTGGAAGAGACATCAAAGCCCATCTAGGTCCAATCCTGCCATGGGCAGGGACACCTCCCACTGCATCAGGGGCTCCAAGCTCCATCCAATGTGGCCTTCAACACCTTCAGGGATGGGGCAGCCACAGCTTCTCTGGGCAAACTGTTCCAGCTCCTCTCCACTCACATCATGAAGAAATTCCTCCTCCTGTCCAGTCTAACTCTGCCCCTCCCCACTTTATCCCCATTGCCCCTCGTCCTGTCCCCACAAGTCTTTGGGAACAGCCCCTCCCCAGCTTTCCTGGAGCCCTTTCAGGGTCTGGAAGGTCACTCTAAGGTCTCCTGGGAGCCTTCTCTTCTCCAGGCTGAACAAGCCCAACTCTCTCAGCCTGTCCTCGGACGGGAGGTTCTCCAGCCCTCGCATCATCCTTGGAGCCTCGTCTGGCCCCGTTCCAACAGCTCCATCTCCTCCTTCTGCTGAGGATTCCAGAGGTGGCCCCAACCCACCAGCTGAGGTGTCCCCAGAGAGGAACAGAGGGGACAATCCCCTCGCTCCCTGCTGGCCACGCGGCTTTGGATGCAGCCCAGGACACGGGGGGGTTCTGGGCTTCCTTCTCTGCTTCTTCTTCCGCTGGGTTCATCAAACCAGACGCACACTTCAGGGTGGAATTCGTGTCCAATCTGGGTATTTGTTGTCCTCGAAGATTTTATGGGGAGCTGATACAACTGGACCTGAGAAATAGAATAGTAAATCATAGAATCATAAATCATAGAATCATAAATCATAGAATCATAAATCATAGAATAGTTTGGGTTGGAAGGGACCTTAAAGATCATCCAATTCCACCCCTGCCATGGGCAGGGACACCTCCCACTGGATCAGGTTGCTCCAAGCTCCATCCAACGTGGCCTTCAACACCTCCAGGGATGGGGCAGCCACAGCTTCTCTGGGCAACCTGTTCCAGGAAACAAGAAAAAGAGATAAAATAGGGAGGGCAATGATTTTCAGTCGTTCCCTTTTTAGATCTTACCGTTTGCCTGTCTGTGTTCATCTTTATCCCTTTGTTTACATACAACTATTTAAAATGAAGGAGGAAATGGTTCAGAGTTACCGCTCTCCCAGCCTCTCGTGAAGCTGGAGCCCGTAAACCTGTTTTACGCAGGGGGTGGAAGAGCAGCCCTGACATTTCCGATGAGCCCAAAGCAGAATTGCAGGATCACTGAGCATCAGACTGGAGGGACCTGAAGAGGTCGTGGAGATAGAGCAGCACCTGCCGCCAGGCACAACCACCTCAACCTAAACCCTTCTTGACAGATGTTTCTCCAACCTGCTCTTAGAAACCCTCCACGATGATTCTACAGCCTCTGTTGATGTTTCTTCCCAGCACCTTGTTATCTCAGCTTTGATGTCGAGCCTGAGCATCCTTTGTGACATTTTTTCACACAGAGGGTCATTGGGCATTGGAATAGGCTGCCCAGGGAGGGGGTTGAGTCACCTTCCCTAGAGGTGTTTAAGGGACGGGTGGATGAGGTCTTGAGGGACTTGGTTTAGTGTTTGATAGGAATGGTTGGACTAGAAGATCCGATGGGTCCCTTCCAACCTGGTCGTTCTGTGATTTAACTGTGGTTTTCGTTTGCTGATTGTTGGAGCCTGTGGAGAAGAATTTACTATGTTAGGAAAGCAAGAAAAAAAAAAAGAAAAAAAAAAAAGAGGAGTTTTGATTCGATTTTTCAGGTCACCTTTGCAATTCACTTTCTCATTTCATAGAATCGTAGAATCATTTGGTTGGAAAAGATCTTTGAGATCTTCCACTTGTGGAATCCTCAGCAGAAGAAGGAGATGGAGCGGTTGGAATGGGACCAGAGGAGACTCCAAGGATGATGCGAGGGCTGGAGAACCTCCCGTCCGAGGACAGGCTGAGAAAGTTGGGCTTGTTCAGCCTGGAGAAGGCTCCAAGGAGACCTTAGAGCATCTTCCAGAAGCTGAAGGGGCTCCAGGAAAGCTGTGGAGGGGCTGTTCCCAAAGGCTTGTGGGGACAGGACGAGGGTCAATGGGGATAAATTGGAGAGGGACAGAGTTAGGTTTGATATAAGGAAGAATTTCTTCATGATGCGAGTGGGGAGGAGCTGGAACAGGTTTCCCAGAGAAGCTGTGGCCGCTCCATCCCTGGAGGTGTTGAATTGGATTGGATGGAGCTTGGAGCCCCTGATCCAGTGGGAGGACAGAGGTTGGAACTGGATGATCTTTGAGGTCCCTTCCAACCCAAACCATTCTATGATTCTTCCCTTCACATCTATATCCCAGGTCACCACACGGAACCTGGAGCTCTAACTCCTCCGAAGCATCTCCTCATCTCTCAAATCCTTCCTGAAATCTCCTCTTTCCCACCATCTGTGCCAGCAAGTAGGCTCCGCCGTGCGCTAATCCCGCTGTCTGCCGCACCAGCCAGTATTGTCTCACTGATTCTTTGTGCTCCTCTACCCAGCAGATTGTCTCCATCTGCTGTCTCTTGCCTTCCAGTTAAATCGCGGTCGCTCCGAAGCAAGAACCATATTTTCCTGCTGTGTTTTTGTTGCACTCAGCCAAAGGACGTCTTCATTCAAGACCGAGTTTCCCGGGTTCTCTTCAGCATGACTTCTAACTCATTTAATAAAAGCAAATCGTATGGAATCGTTAAGGTTGGAACAAGGCCAGAGGAGGCTACAAGGATGATTCGATTTTCAGGTCACCTTTACAATTCACTTTCCCATTTCGTAGAATCGTTTGGTTGGAAAAGATCTTTGAGATCTTCCACTTGTGGAATCCTCAGCAGAAGAAAGAGATGGAGCTGTTGGAACGGGGCCAGAGGAGGCTCCAAGGATGGTGCGAGGACTGGAGAACCTCCCATCCGAGGACAGGCTGAGAGAGTTGGGCTTTTTCAACCTGGAGTAGACTCTGAGAAGACCTTAGAGCAGCTTCCAGGACTGGAAGGGGCTCCAGGAAAGCTGGGGAGGGGCTGTGGATCAGGGAGGGCAAAGATAGGACGAGGGGAACAATTTGAAGCTGAAAAGGGGGAGATGAAGATGACATCTTAGGAAGAAATGTTCTCCTGGGAGGGTGAGGAGACCCTGGAATAGGTTGCCTGGAGAAGTGGTGGCTGCTCCACCCCTGGAGGTGTTGAAGGCCACGTTGGATGGGGCTTGGAGCCCCTGATCCAGTGGGAGGTGTCCCTGCTCAGGGCAGAGGTGGAACTGGAAGGGCTTTGAGGTCCCTTCCAAACCGTTCCATGATTCTACAGGGGGAGCTGCCAACCCTCAGCCTGTCCCTGTGGTTCTTTCTCCTTATAGTTAGGTTCTAAGGTCTCTCTCAAACTGTCCCTAGTGGCAGTTGAACTTCATCATGTGAAATTTACCTTTTTGGGGGCTCTTCTGTGGTGCCACCACAGACCTTTGTTGTTTCCAACCTTTGTGAAGAAGTCTTAGAAGTCATAGAATCATAGAATCATAGAACAACCAGGTTGGAAGAGACCCATCGGATCATCAAGTCCAACCATTCCTATCAAACACTAACCCATGTCCCTCAGGACCTCATCCACCTGTGCCTTAAACACCTCCAGGGAAGGCGAATCAACCACCTCCCTGGGCAGCCTGTTCCAATGCCCAGTGACCCTCTGTGTGAAAAACCTCTTCCTAATCTCCAGCCTAAATCTCCCCTGGTGGAGCTTGAGGCCATTCCCTCTTGTCCTGTCCCCTGTCCCTTGGGAGAAGAGCCCAGCTCCCTCCTCTACACAACCTCCTTTCAGGGAGTTGTAGAGGGTAATGAGGTCTCCTCTCAGCCTCCTCTTCTCTAGGCTAAACAACCTCAGCTCTCTCAGCCGCTCCTCACAAGGCCTGTTCTCCAACCCCTTCACCAGCCTCGTTGCTCTTCTCTGGACTCGCTCCAGAGCCTCAACATCCTTCTTGTGCTGAGGGGCCCACAACTGAACACAGGATTCAAGGAGCAGTCTCACCACAGCCGAGGCCAGAGGGAGAAGAACCTCCCTGGCCCTGCTGGTCACACCATTTCTGATCCAAGCCAGGATGCCATTGACCTTCTTGATCCCCTGGGCACACTGCTGGCTCATGATCAGTCGCTGTCGACCAACACCTCCAGGTCCCTCTCCTCCTGGCAACTTTCTAGACAGACTTCTCCCAGTCTGTAGCTCTGCATAGGGTTGTTGTGCCCCAAGTGCAGAAGTCCTTCAAGACTCCTTAAGGACTCTCTTTTCTTTCTCCTTGCTGCCCCTCAACCTTCTCCCATGGACTGGACTCATCAAATCATAGAATGGTTTGGGTTGGAAGGGACCTTCACAGATCATCCAGTTCCATGGGCAGGGACACCTCCCACTGAATCAAGTTGCTCGAAGCTCCATCCATCCTGGCCTTGGACACCTCCCGGGATGGGGCAGCCACAACTCAGTCCTGTAAAACCTTATCCATCCCTTGGGACAGATCTGAGGTGGCTTTAACTCCTTTTCAAGCAACCACAGGAGGAAGTTAAGAAAACAGCTAACTACTCTGTTTAGAATTCTTATTTATCGCGGTTGACTCTCTCGCGGTGGAGAGGACAATGTTCTATTTCTTGTGGAAGGCGTCTGCTTGCAGTTGGCATCTTTAAAGATGGGTTTCACGAAACAAAACAGTGAACCCGTTGAATTCTCAGCCTCCTTTGCCAACAACCTTCCTTCTTCCCTGGGTCGGGACCAACTCTCCTTCTCCTCCTCCAGCCGCTGTCGTCTTTTCATCTTCCTCTTAATGACGTTCGCTATTTCCATCTCAATTTGTGCCTTGGCTTTTCTGATGTTTCTCCACACGGTGATGCCGCTCTTCGAACTCATTTGACCTAGTTCCCACTTTCCCTGAGCTGTTTTTCTTGAGCCTGGGGGTCAGCGAAGGAGCTTGCGACGTCGCCAAGCTGGTTCCTACTACACTTCCTCTTCTCTGTGTGGTGTTCGTGTCGTTTCTCTGAAGAGCTGCCAGCTCCCTTAACTCCTTTCACCTCTGAACGTGCCTCCCATGAGATCGTACTCACCAGTTCTCACGGCCTCTCCATGTCCCTTGTCTTGATTTCCCTTTTCGTAGAATCACAGAATCACCAGGTTGGAAGAGACCCACCGGATCACGGAGTCCAACCATTCCCATCAGTCACTAACCCATGTGTCTCAGCACCTCATCCACCCGTCCCTTAAACACCTCCAGGGAAGGGGACTCAACCCCCTCCCTGGGCAGCCTCTGCCAGGGACCAATCACCCTTTCCAGGAAATATTTTTTCCTACTGTCCATCCTGACCCTCCCCTGGTGGAGCTTGAGGCCATTCCCTCTCGTCCTGTCCCCTGTCCCTTGGGAGAAGAGCCCAGCTCCCTCCTCTCCACAACCTCCTCTCAGGGAGTTGGAGAGGGAAATGAGGTCTCCCCTCTTCTTCAGGCTGAACAACCCTAGGTCCCTCAGACTTGTTCTCCAGCCCCTCCCCAGCTTTGTTGCTCTTCTCTGGACTCGCTCCAGAGCTTCAACATCCTTCTTGTGGGGAGGGACCCACAACTGAACACAGGATTCAAGGAATGGTCTCACCAACTATGAGGCCAGAGGGAGAAGAACCTCCCTGACCCTGCTGGCCACGCCACTTCTCATCCAAGCCAAGATGCCATTGGCCTTCTTGACCACCTGGGCCACTGCTGCCTCATGGTCAACCAACCCCCCCAGCTCCTTCTCCTCCAGGCACTTTCCAGCCAGACTTCTCCTAGGCTGGAGCTGCCCAGGGTTGTTGTGCCCCAAGGGCAGGACCTGCCATTTGGCCTCATTAAACCTCTCCCTCTGGTGGGACCCCATGGGACAGGACGAGAGGGAATGGCCTCAAGCTCCACCAAGGGAGGGTCAGGCTGGATAGCAGGAAAAAAATTTTCCCAGAAAGGGTGATTGGTCCCTGGCAGAGGCTGCCCAGGGAGGGGGTTGATTCACCTTCCCTGGAGGGGTTTAAGGGACGGGCGGACGAGGCGCTGAGCGACATGGGTTAGTGATTGATAGGAACGGTTGGACTCGATGATCCGGTGAGTCTCTTCCAACCTGTGGATTCTGTGATTCTGTGACATGGGTTTGTGGTGAGGTGGGACCATCCAGGCTCATGTGTAGGGTGACACGGGCGCCTCTGCCAGCCTGGTGGGTGCCAGCACCTCACAACGATGACCGTGGCCGTTCTTGTCTCTAAACCCAAGCCAGCAACGAGGTGATGCTAGAGGGGACATGGACATGGTTGTCCCACCACAACAGCTCCACATCTTGACTCCCCAATCTCTACTCCCTTGGGAAACATGGGATGGACAACCAGACCCCAGATCCTGAAGGAGCAGCATCCCACACCGAGGACGTCAAGCATGGTTTGAGGTACCCACAGCCTTCCAGGAACCACAAAACGACTGCTCCAACCCCTTCTTCTCCTCTCCTCCTCTCTCAACTGGTGAAGCAGGACTCAAGCTATTTTGTCTCCGGCAGCCGGAGCTCGTCAAAAAGAAGAAAAGCTCCTTGTCTCGGGGTCGTGGCTCGAATCCTGTTCTGTGTCCGCCAGAGAAAAGAAGGCGGCGGAGCGAGGAGGACAGACCCGCTGCCAATTCCCTCCGTGCCCCGCATCCCGTGCCAGCCCTCGCTCGGCCACAAAAGGGCTTCGTCTACTCCTAGCAAACCACCCAAGCATTTAAATTTAATAGCTCTCCACAGCCTCCTCATTCCAAAGTGATTGAGAGGTTTATTAAAGCCCATGTCTTGCTGGCTGGGAGGCAAATTCCTCCCTAGAACCCACAAAATCGCTTCCCCGGTGGGTGCTTCTTGCCATCCCTCCTGCTTTCCCGTGTCAGACAAGCCCAACCCCCTGGGTAATCCTGGTGTCCCCCCGTCCCACGTGTCCCTCACTCCTTTGGGGCTGCGGCAAAGCAGGAGGAGAACCTGCCGGATGGGGAGACAGCACCAGCCAGGAGGGAAACTGAGGCACGGTAAGGGACGCTGACCCCAGAGCGAGGTGGGGAAGGGAGGTTGTGTCTTCTTGTGAGGAACAGGAGCGCTTTGGGTCGATGAGTAGGGTCTGAAGTAGAGGGCACAGCAAGGAGGAGACTTCTGGAGGTCAGAGTGGCCTCTCAGAGTAGAAGGACATGGGGAAACTGAGGCACGGTAAGGGATGCTGACCCCAGAGCGAGGTGGGGAAGGGAGGTTGTGTCTTCTTGTGAGGAACAGGAGCGCTTTGGGTCGATGAGTAGGGTCTGAAGTAGAGGGCACAGCAAGGAGGAGACTTCTGGAGGTCAGAGTGGCCTCTCAGAGTAGAAGGACATGGGGAAACTGAGGCACGGTAAGGGATGCTGACCCCAGAGCGAGGTGGGGAAGGGAGGTTGTGACCCAGAGCAAGGTGGTTCTCATGGATTATTGGAGTGAGGTGGGGAAGGGAGGTTGTGTCTTCGTGTGGGGACCTGGAGTGCTTTGGGTCAATGAGTAGGGTCTAAAGTAGAGGGCACAGCAAGGAGAAGACTTCTGGAGGTCAGAGTGGCCTCTCGGAGAAGAAGGACATGGGGAAACTGAGGCACAGTAAGGGATACTGACCCCAGAGCGAGGTGGTTCTCATGGATTATTGGAGTGAGGTGGGGAAGGGAGGTCGTGTCTTCTTGTGAGGAACCGGAGTGCTTTGGGTTGATGAGTAGGGTCCAAAGTAGGTGACACAGCAAAGAGGGGACTCATGGAGGTCAGAGTGGCCTCTCGGAGTAGAGGGACACAGGGACAAATACCCCCATGTGCTCTCTTAGCATCTTATGAACCGAGAGCATCCTTTGATGTGCTTAAATCCTTGGACCCAATTTTACCCTGAATCCCTTTAGCAGCTGAGAAGGTTGGGCTGAAGAAGACACCCGTCCCCTTGAATCCTCCTCAGGTCCTTCTCAACACCAAGGAGTTACCACCTGGCTTTGTGGAGAACCTGGTCCCCTCTTTCCCTTTGCTGCTCACCTTGACCATGTCCCCAGCTCCTCTGAGAGGACAACGGGTGGCAAAGGATGAGAAGCCCCAGTTGCTCCCTTGTCCACCTGAGAGGTTCCTTCACATGGAATCTTGGGAGGTCTGGGATGGATGGGGTGTGCCAGGATGGATGAGCTGTGATGGATGAAAACTCACCTCCAAGGTGGCTCCATCCTCCAAGGTGGCTCCATCCTTGATGGAGGAGCCGTTCTGTGCCAACCTCACCCCCAGGGTGGCTCCATTCGTGATGGATGAGCCGTTCCATGCCAACCTCACCCCCAAGGTGGCTCCATCCGTGGTGGAGGAGCCGTTCCATGCCAACCTCACCCCCAAGGTGGCTCCATCCGTGATGGATGAGCCGTTCCGTGCCACCCTCACCTCCAAGGTGACACCAGCTGTGGTGAAGGAGCCCTGCGTGCTCCTTGGAGATGAGCTTTCTCCATCTTCTCAAGAGATCAGCATTTTGACAGCTGCTTCTTCCCTACAAAGGAGATTTTCTTCTCCCCCCAGGAAGCATCTGACTGGATCCGAGGCACCGTCAAAAAGGATCAGATGGTTTCCAGAGCCCACCGTGCGGCTGCACGTTCACTGGTTGGACTCGCTCTTTGGCTCCCCCATCCCGTCCCATCCCATCCCCATCCCCATCCTCAACCCCATCCCATCCCATCCCATCACCATCACCATCACCATCACCATCACCATCCCATCCTCATCCCCACCCCATCCCCATCCCCATCCCCATCCCCATCCCCATCCCCATCCCATCCCATCCCATCCCATCCCATCCCATCCCCATCCCCATCCCCATCCCCATCCCTATCCCCATCCCATCCCATCCCATCCCATCCCATCCCATCCCATCTCATCCCCATCCCCATCCCCATCCCATCCCATCCCATCCCATCCCATTCCATCCCATCCCATCCCATCCCCATCCCATCCTATCCTCATCCCCATCCTATCCCATCCTCATCCCCATCCCATCCCATCCCATCCCCATCCCAACCCATCCCATCCTATTCCCATCCCCATCCCCATCCCATCCCATCCCATCCCATCCCATCCCATCCCATCCCATCCCATCCCATCCCACATCTCCTTGCATCCAGCCTCTTCCTCTCCTTTGCGTCACCCCTTGGCATCATCTCCTGGTTTCCACCACCACCCCTCACTTTTTAATCTCCCTGAGTGAGCCGAGAATTAATTTCGAGCTCGCAAAAAGCATTTGGAACATTGCAAACACGCCGAGCGGCGGCTTTAGCTCCAGGGAGATCGCCAGCCGCATCCCTAACGCGGAGCTCGTTTAATATTCCGTGGCGATTAATTGCTTCGTTTCCTTCCTCTCGAGGAACTGGGAGGTTTGGCTCGTGGGTGACACCATCTCTGGAAGACATCGGCTCATGTGGGAAGCGAGAAGAGAAGGTGATTGGAGAGATGGAGTTCCCTGGAGAGAGAAAAAACCCTCCCTCCACACTTGGTCCTGGGACAGGGTGGTCGCAAACCCCCTTGGAGGAAGTTTTTCACAGAAAGGGTCGTTAGGCACTGGAACAGGCTGCCCAGGGAGGTGGTTGATTCACCTTCCCTGGAGGTGTTTAAGGGACGGGTAGACCTGAGGGACATGGTTTAGTGTTTGATAGGAGTGGTTGGACTCGATGATCCGATGAGTCTCTTCCAACCTGGTGATTCTATGATTCTACGAACCAGGAGCTGCTGCTGCTCGTTCCCACCCGCAGAAGCTGGGGCAGCATCATCAAACCCACCAGGGGGTTTGCCACAGCGAAGGTGCTCTTGGTAGCAGCGTGATTTTAATCCTCCATCCCATAACCGGATGGAAATGAGGAGCTGGAGGGGGAGGAAGTGCTGAGGAACTTTGGCGGCAGAGCCCGAAATCCCATCAACATCCCAGGTAGCTGCATCAGGAAGCTTTTTCACACAGAGGGTCATTGGGCATTGGAATAGGCTGCCCAGGGAGGTGGTTGATTCCCCTTCCCTGGAGGTGTTTAAGGGACGGGTGGATGAGGTCTTGAGGGACTTGGTTTAGTGTTTGATAGGAATGGTTGGACTTGATGATCCGATGGGTCTCTTCCAACCTGGTTGTTCTATGATTCTATGAGTCTATGATTCTTGGGGCAGGAGATGCCTGGGAGCAGAGTAGGATCATAGAATGGGTTGGGCTGGAAGGGACCTTAAAGATGATCCAGTTCCATCTCCACCATGGGCAGGGACACCTCCTGCTGGATCAGGGGCTCCAAGCTCCAGCCAACCTGGTCTTGAACCACTCCAGGGATGGAGCAAACCCAACTGCTCTGGGCAACCTGTTCCAGTTCCTCCCCACTCTCATGGGGAAGAAATTCCTCCTCCTGTCCAGTCTAGCTCTGCCCCTCTCCAGATTATCCCCATTGCCCCTTGTCCTGTCCCCACAAGCCTTTGGGAACAGCCCCTCCACAGCTTTCCTGGAGTCCCTTCAGGTTCTGGAAGATGCTCTAAGTTGTCCTCAGAGCCTTCTCCAGGCTGAACAAGCCCAACTCTCTCAGCCTGTCCTCGGGTGGGAGGTTCTCCAGCCCTCACATCATCCTTGGAGCCTCCTCTGGCCCCGTTCCAACAGCTCCATCTCCTTCTTCTGCTGAGGATTCCAGTGGTGGCCCCAACCGTCCAGCTGAGGTGTCCCCAGAGAGGAGCAGAGGGGACAATCCCCTCCCTTGATGCTCAGATGACACTCGGAGGGAGCAGAACCTGCTGTGCCCGCGTTGGGAGATCACAAGCACTGACAAGAGGCTTCACTTAAAAAAAAACAAAAAAAAACCCAAACATGTTTTATTGAAGATCTTTCTTTTTCTTTTTTTTTTTTTTTTTTTGTTGTTGTTGTTGTTTTTAACCTGTATTTCAAAAAAAGTGGGGTAAAAGTACAAAAAAAGTCAGTTGCGGGACGGCAAAGGTTTAGAAATCACAGCGCGGCACGAACCCAAGCGAGAAAACACGGAGCACGAACCAAACACCCCCCACGACACGACGCGGCCGAAAAAAAAACCCCTTCGGTTTCGTAGGATTATGAATGAATTGGTTTCCTTTTCCTCTGTACAAAACACACCAAAGCATGCCAGGGCGCGGGAAGAGAGAGATACCGGGTGGGGAGGAGGCAGGAGATCCGTAGAGGAGGACGCGGGGAGGGTTGGGTCCTGCTCTGGCCACCTTCTCCTCCTCCTGCTTCACGTCAAGTTGTTCTGGAGGCAGTTGATTTCGCCGCCGTCCTGCTCCCCTTTGCCGCCGTCGTGCTTGGGCGACGTGGAGTTGTGGATGTTGAAGAGCTCCTCGTCCTTCAGGCAGGATTTCAAGGAGTCCTGCAGCTTGTGGGGAGCGTTGGGGTCGTCCTGGTGGGAGAGATGGAAGGTTAGGAGGTGACCAAGCTGGGGAAGGACAGAAGAGGTGAAGGAAGCGACGTCTCCGCCACCAACATAGGACGCGGAGCGGTTAGAAATGTCCTTCCCCACCAGCACCCAGCTTGGCACGGGGGGAGAATGGAGCTCCCGGCACCAGGGGAGCTGGTGGGTGATGGGATCCCACCACCTGCTGCTGTTCCCCACCGCGGGTTGGGTTTCATGGAATGTGTTGGGTTTGATGGATTGGGTTGGGTTTGATGGATTGGGTTGAGTTTCATGGAATGGGTTGGGTTTCATGGAATGGGTTGGGTTTGATGGAATGGGTTGGGTTTCATGGAATGGATTGGGTTTGATGGAATGGGTTGGGTTTGATGGATTGGGTTGGGTTTCATGGAATGGGTTGGGTTTGATGGAATGGGTTGGGTTTCATGGATTGGGTTGAGTTTCATGGAATGGGTTGGGTTTCATGCAATGGGTTGGGTTTCATGCAATGGGTTGGGTTTCGTAGAATGGGTTGGGTTTCATGGAATGGGTTGAGTTTCATGGAATGGGTTAGGTTTGATGCAATGGGTTAGGTTTGATGGAATGGGTTGGGTTTGATGCAATGGGTTGGGTTTCATGGATTGGGTTGGGTTTCATGGAATGAGTTGGGTTTCATGGATTGGGTTGGGTTTCATGGAATGGGTTGGGTTTCATGGGTTGGGTTGGGTTTCATGGAATGGATTGGGTTTCATGGATTGGGTTGGGTTTCATGGAATGGGTTGGGTTGGAAGGAACCTCAACGCCCATCCAGTTCCACCTCCTGCAATCCCACTGGATCGAGGAGGTCCAGCACCCAAAACCCCTTCTCCAAATGCACTCAGGAGCCGCACCAGTTGTCCCACTCCCAGCATCCCACCACCATCCCATTCTTCTTCCCACCTCCAGCCCAGCTCATCCCATCATCTCCATTCACACCAATGAGCAACTCGCCAAGCAGTGCTTGGCAGGAGACCCGAGGGGTTGGATTTATTGTGGGTTTTTTTTTTTTTGTGTACAGCCAGACTTGGTGGCAAAGACGAGGTTGCCTCTTCCTAACATCTCCCCGACAGCTGCTGGGAGCATCTGGTCCAGCATCCGTGGGGAGAGACATCCCACTGGCACCAGAGTTGAGCTTTGGGGAACGTTCGTGCCTGGGTGGTCCTGGTGTTGCCGGCGTTGCTGGCAGGTCAGGATGAGCCCTGATCTCCAGGGTCTTGGAGGCCTCCAAGGGTGTAACAGCTCATGGGGTTGAGGCTTCCACCAGCTTCATAGTGGCTTTGGTGCTCCCAGTGCCACGTGGAGGATGGAAGGAGACACCGAAGAACTGCCTCGTATAAAAATGGGAAACCTCTATCTTCCGGGTGGTGACTATGAGCGATTCCCAACTGGTCAGGGGTCACGGCAAACCCCACCAAGCTCCTTGCCAAGTGGAGGAGCTGCACCGCGTGACCCCAGAACCCCTTTCCCAAGGGTGTTGACGCTGCTGTCCCCTCCGCATCCTCGGGACGCTTCATCCCGAGCATCCCATGCCGTGTCCTCCATATGCTGTGTCCCAGCCACCACCTTCTGCTGCAGGACCGAGCCCTCCACATCCCAGAGGGGACAAGGGGTGGGTTGGACCCCAGCAGCAGCACCAAATTCGTCCCAAGGTCTGTCCTCTCCGCAGCGGCGAGCAAGCCGGCTCCAGGAGCCTCCTGCCAGGGTGGCTTGGCCAGTGCTAGGGCTGCTAAAGGACGTCAGAAGATGAGGAGAAGAACCGTCTCAGGGCTAAGGGAAAGGCTAGAGGGACCTACGCTTCTCCTCCAGGTCGTGCTGGGAAAAGCCCTTCGCCTGTCTCTCTGTTTCAATTTGAAAGACGAGAGGATGGGAAGGCAACCAGGGGTAGGAAGGTGGCTGCATGCTGACCACATCATAGAGTCACAGAATCACCAGGTTGGAAAGGACCCACTGGATCATCAAGTCCAACCATTCCCATCAATCACTAACCCATGGCCCTCAGCACCTCGTCCACCTGTTCCTTTAAACCCCTCCAGGGAAAGGGACTCAAACCCTTCCCTGGGCAGCCTCTGCCAAGGACCAATCACCCTTTCCATGCAATATTTTCTCCTGATGTCCATCCTGGCGCTCCCCTGGTGGAGCTTGAGGTCATTCCCTCTTGTCCTGTCCCCTGTCCCTTGGGAGAAGAACCCAGCTCCCTCCTCTCCACAACCTCCTCTCAGGGAGTTTTAGAGAGCAATGAGGTCTCCTCTCAGCCTCCTCTTCTCTAGGCTAACCCTCCCCTAGCTCTCTCAGCCGCTCCTCATAGGGCCTGTTCTCCAGACCCTTCACCAGCTTCGTTGCTCCTCTCTGGACTTGCTCCAGAGCCTCAACATCCTTCTTGTGGGGAGGGGCCCACAACTGAACACAGGATTCCAGGAGCAGTCTCACCAGAGGGAGAAGAACCTCCCTGGCCCTGCTGGCCACGCCGCTTCTCATCCAAGCCAAGATGCCCTTGGCCTTCTTGGCCACCTGGGCCACTGTTGCCTCATGCTCAACCAACCCCCGCAGCTCCTTCTCCTCCAGGCACTTTCCAGCCAGACTTCTCCTAGGCTGGAGCTGCCCAGGGTTGTTGTGCCCCAAAGGCAGGACCTGCCATTTGGCCTCCTTAAACCTCATCCAGCAGCATCCTGGAGAGTTCCATCCTCCAGCATCAGCCACCGCTGCTGGGTGTCCTCTACTGGTCCTAGCCCTAGAGATACCACGGCCGAGGAGCATTGTTGGTTGGGGCCACTTGTCACCATCCATCCCCTTCTTGAAGTGGTGGCCCTGCACTTCTGTCTGGTGGCTCCTCGGGGAACCACGAGGATGGGGTAGGATGACAGAGGGTGACAGCATCTTGGGATGGACACGGCAGGACCCAACAGAGAAGGGACAGAGTAGTGGCCACGATGGGATGGGGACAAGAGGCTGCGGAGCGACCCAGCGGTGATGCCACCAACTCCCCTGGCAGTGCGAGGACCTCAGGTTGCGGGGGGAGGGACAGACAGACAAGATGTTACTGGACAGAGGGACAAGGGCAGGGCAGCTGGTGGGAGGTGGGGATGGTGCCACAAAGCCTCCTTACGTTCGGGTGGGAGCCCTCGGCGATGGTGGAGAGGGAGAAGTTGTCGTTGTGCAGCTCGGACGGGGTGCGGTATCTGCCGGGGGGGAGGACGAGAGCACAGCAGTGAGACCAAGTGCCCCCAGCACCCCACAACTGCATTTTGGGGTCAACCTGGAACTGAGGGGGTACATGTCCCCAAGGGATGGAGCTTTAGGGGCTAAATGTCCTCAGGGATGGAGGTTTGAGGGCTCAGTGTCCCCAGCTCTGGGGTTCTGGGCTCAGTGTCCCCAGAGACGGAGGTTTGGGGGCTCAGTGTCCCCAGCTCTGGGGTTCTGGGCTCAATATCCCTAGGGATGGAGGTTTGGGGGCTCAGTGTCCCCAGCTCTGGGGTTCTGGGCTCAGTGTCCCCAGGGACGGAGGTTTGGGGGCTCAGTGTCCCCAGCTCTGGGGTTCTGGGCTCAATATCCACAGGGATGGAGGTTTGGGGGCTCAGTGTCCCCAGCTCTGGGGTTCTGGGCTCAATATCCCCAGGGATGGAGGTTTGGGGGCTCAGTGTCCCCAGCTCTGGGATTCTGGGCTCAATATCCCCAGGGATGGAGGTTTGGGGGCTCAGTGTCCCCAGCTCTGGGGTTCTGGGCTCAGTGTCCCCAGGGATGGAGGTTTGGGAGCTCCGTGTCCCCAGAGATGGAGGTTTAGGGGCTCAGTGTCCCCAGCTCCGAGCACACGAAGGGGGGTGAGCCCAAGGCTGACTCGAGCTGCAGCCTCTCAGGGTTGGAGGAGACCCATGGGCTGGCACTGAGCTGGCTGCTAATTACACTTGGCACTTCCAAACCACTAATTAACAGCTCATTAGGGACCCAGGCTGGGAGGGTTTCCTCCTCCTTGGCTGCAGGAGGCTGGGGAGCAAATTGCCGGAGCTGCAGGGTGACCCTAACCTCCTGTTAGCCCCAAACCTCTCTCTGGGGACGCGCTGGAGACCATCTCTGGTGGCCCTTGGGCAGCACGGTGAGCCCAGCCGGTGGCCCCAGCTCCCAGCACAGCAGATTAACTGGTGCCAGTCGGCTTTAAGGGATTAACGGGGGAGCTTGCCCACCCACCGGGACTCCATCTGCACTGGGGGGGATCCCCATGACACATCATCAAACCCTGGTGCCACCAGCGAGAGCCGAGGCCACGGGAAACCGCTGAGGGTGTCCAGGTGCCACCCCGGAGCGTTCAGGGGACAGTTTTAGGGCTCCCAGGCCGCGTCTCGAGGCGACTCACTTGGTCTTGCGCAGTTTGCTGTTCTCCGTCTTGAGCAAGTAGAGCTTCTTGGCGAAGAAGACGGTGAGCATGAAGAGCAGCAGCACCACCAGGGCGGCCGAGCCCACGGCCACGCACAGCACCTGGAAGTCGGTGACGATGGCCTCGCAGCGCATGCCCTTGTGCCACGTGTAGTCCTGGGTGTTGCACCTGCGAGGGGAGGCGGTTAGGGACCCCCCGACACCGAAACACGTCCCCATCACCCAGAACGTCTTCGGGGGGCACCGATATTTGTAAATGATGAGTGGCTGATGGGGGATCTTGCCAAACAAACCAAATCGCCTTCTATGATTAAAGTGACCCGACTACTGGGTGAGGGAAAGGCTGGGGATGGATCTTCTTGAACTTCAGTAAAGCCTTTGAGATGGTTGCTCCCAGCATTCTGCTTCGGAAACTGTCACCTGTCCAGGAGAACGATCTCCTGAGTGGAAAAATGCTGGGCTGGAGGGCCCAGAGAGTGGTGGGAGATGGAGTTAACTCCAGCTGGAGGCCAGTGCCAAGTGGTGTCCCCAGGGCTCAGGGCTGGGTCCAGCCCTGCTCAGTGTCTTTCTCAGTGACCTGGATGAAGGCATCGAGGGCTCCCTGAGCAAGTTTGGGGGTGACACTGAGTTGGGTGGAAGCTGGATCTGCTGGAGGGTCGGGAGGCTCCAAAGGGATCTGAGCAGGTGGGATCCATGGGCTGAGCCCAACGGGATGAGGTTTAATGAGGCCAAATGGCAGGTCCTGCCCTTAGGGCACAACCTCATTGCTCTCTGCAACTCCCTGAGAGGAGGTTGTGGAGAGGAGGGAGCTGGGCTCTTCTCCCAAGGGACAGGGGACAGAACGAGAGAGAATGGCCTCTAGCTCCACCAGGGGAGGGTCAGGATGGACAGCAGGAGGAAATCTTTCCTGGAAATGGTGATTGGGCAGTGGCAGAGGCTGCCCAGGGAGCGGTTTGATTCCCCTTCCCTGGAGGGGTTTAAGGGACGGGTGGACGAGGTGCTGAGGGCCATGGGTTAGGGATTGATGGGAAAGGTTGGACTCCATGATCCAGTGGGTCTTTTCCAACCTGGTGATTCTCTGATTCTATGAGATTAATGGGCCACCCAGAGAGTTGGGGACATTAGGGGACAC
The DNA here is from genome assembly GCA_033558105.1 of Coccyzus lansbergi. Lineage (NCBI taxonomy): Eukaryota > Metazoa > Chordata > Aves > Cuculiformes > Coccyzidae > Coccyzus > Coccyzus lansbergi. Next base: position 96,327 of record JAUMJK010001308.1, on the reverse strand, counting down.
CAGGAGCAGGGTTGGTGTCCTCCAGCTGATGTTCAGCCCCCACACTCATGGTTGACAGCCCTGGGTGGTGCGATGGGGTGGCCAGCAGGATCAGGGGGGACACAGCCCCATCACCCCACACGCTTGTGTCCCCCCCGGTTAGGTGGCTCCGTGCCAGGGGCGGGACGCGTGCCGAGCCGTACGACGCAGGCCTCCCCGGGCACAATCTGCCGGGGCCGATTAGCGCGGCGGCCGTGGAGCCTCGGCTGGGCGGCTCTGACCTAATTCCTGACCAGCCGCCTCTCAGGGCGAACAGAGGAACAGGCGTGGGGAGCACAAGGGATGGGGAGATGAGGAATGGGGTCCGTGGGAATGGAGAGCCTGGAGATAGCGTCTGCGGAGATGGGGAGATGAGGAGTGGGATCTATGGGGATGGAGAGTGTGGAGATGGGGAGATGAGGGGTGGGGGGTCTATGGGGATGGAGAGCGCGGAGATGGGGTCTGTGGAGATGGGGAGATGAAGGGTGGGGAGCACAGGGGATGGGGAGATAAGGGACGGTGTCCATCGGGATGGAGAACCTGGAGATGGGGTCTGTGGAGATGGGGAGATGAGGGGTGGGGTCCATGGGGATGGAGAACCTAGAAATGGGGTCTGTGGAGATGGGGAGATGAGGGGTGGGGTCCATGGGGATGGAGAACCTAGAGATGGGGTCTGTGGAGATGGGGAGATGAGGGGTGGGGTCCATGGGGATGAAGAGCCTGGAGATGGGGTCTGTGGAGATGGGGAGATGAGGGGTGGGGAGCACAGGGGATGGGGAGATAAGGGATGGTGTCCATGGTGATGGAGAACCTGGAGATGGGGGTCTGTGGAGATGGGGAGATGAGGGGTGGGGTCCATGGGGATGGAGAGCCTGGAGATGGGGTCTGTGGAGATGGGGAGATGAGGGGTGGGATCCATGGGGATGGAGAACCTGGAGATGGGGAGATGAGGGGTGGGGGTCTATGGGGATGGAGAGATGAGGAATGGGGTCCATGGGGATGGAGAGCCTGGAGTTGGGGGTTTGGGGAGATGGGGAGGTGAGGGATAGGGTCCATGGGGATGGAGAGCCTGGAGATAGGGTCTGTGGAGATGGGGAGATGAGGGGTGGGGGTCTATGGGGATGGAGAGATGAGGGATGGTGTCCGTGGGGATGGAGAACATGGAGATGGGTTCCATGGGGATGGGGAACCCGGAGATTGGGTCTATGGGGATGGAAAGATGAGGGGTGGGGTCCATGGGGATGGGGAGATGAGGAATGGGGATGGAGAACCTGGAGGTTGGGTTCATGGGGATGGGGAGATGAGGGATGGGGTGCATGGGGATGGAGAGCCTGGAGATGGGGTCCATGGGGGTGGGGAGATAAAGGATAAGGCCCATGGGGATGGAGAGATGAGGAATGGAGTGTACGGGGATGGAGAACCTGGAGGTTGGGTTCATGGGGATGGGGAGATGAGGGATGGGGTGCACACGGATGGAGAGCCTGGAGATTGGTTTCATGGGGATTGGGAGATGAGGGATGGGGATGGAAAGTCTAGAGATAGGGTCCATGGAGATGGGGAGATGAGGGATGGGGTGCACACGGATGGAGAACCTGGAGATGGGGTCCATGGGGATGAGGAGCCTGGAGATGGGGTCCATGGGGATGGAGAGTCCAAGGATGGGATGCACAGGGATAGAAAGTCCAAGGATGGAGTGCATGGGGGTGGAGAACCTGGAGATGGTGTCCATGGGGATGGAGAGCCCAGAGATGGAGTGCATGGACATCCTATGCAGAGCTACAGACTAGGAGGCGTCTGGCTGGAAAACTACCAGGTGGAGAGGGACCTGGGGGTGTTGGTCGACAGCGACTGACCATGAGGCAGCAGTGTGCCCAGGGGGCCAAGAAGGCCAATGGCATCCTGGCTTGGATCAGAAATGGTGTGACCAGCAGGGCCAGGGAGGTTCTTCTCCCTCTGGACTCAGCTCTGGTGAGACTGCTCCTCAAATCCTGTGTTCAGTTGTGGGCCCCTCAGCACAAGAAGGATGATGAAGCTCTGGAGCGAGTCCAGAGAAGAGCCACGAAGCTGGTGAAGGGGCTGGAGAACAGGCCCCATGAGGAGCGGCTGAGAGAGTTTAGCCTAGAGAGGAGAGGAGGCTGAGAGGAGACCTCATTGTTCTCTACAACTACCTGAAAGGAGGTTGTAGAGAAGTGGGAGCTGGGCTCTTCTCCCAAGGGACAGGGGACAGGACAAGAGGGAATGGCCTCAAGCTCCACCAGGGGAGATTTAGGCTGGAGATTAGGAGGAAGTTTTTCACACAGAGGGTCATTGGGCATTGGAACAGGCTGCCCAGGGAGGTGGTTGATTCGCCTTCCCTGGAGGTGTTTAAGGCACAGGTAGGTGAGGTCCTGAGGGACATGGTTTAGTGTTTGATAGGAATGGTTGGACTCGATGATCCGATGGGTCTCTTCCAACCTGGTTGTTCTATGATTCTATGACATGGAGAACCTGGAGATGGGGGTCCATGGGGATGGAGAGATGAAGGATGGAGTGCAGGGGGATGGAGAGCCCAGGGAGAAGGGTGCACAAGGACGAGAACCCTCCACCACACACCCTCCACCTCCCGGGGTCCCCATCCCTTACCTGCAGAAGGCCCCGTGGCTCTCCACCAGGTAGCACTGGCCACCGTTGTGGCAGTAGCTGGGGACCAGGTCACAGACGGAGCGGCAGGAGCTGTTGTGCCGGACGTAGCCGCTTCGGCACTCGGTGCCGTTCTCCAGCTGGCCCCGCTCTCCGGGTCGCGGCCGTGCCGTGGGGCTGCCCCCCATCCCATTCGAGGGCTGCGCTGGGGCCACCTCGTCTTGGCCGGTGGGCTTGGGCTCCCACGGTCGAGCACCGGGCACGGCCGGGGTGGGCAACCGGTAGCCGTTCTCATCCTCCAGCCCCCCATTCTCTTCGTCCTCGTCTTCCTCCTCCTCCTCCTCCTCCAGCTCGTCCTCCTCCTCCCCGTCGGCGTAGAAGGACGTGGTGGGGTAGAAATCGGCTTCGTCGAAGGGCGTGAAGTCATCGTAGAGCTCGTGGAGCGCCCATGGCGTGGCCGCTCCCTCCGGCTCTCGCCGCCGAGCCGAGCCGCCCGCCCCACGGGCACCCCCGGGGAAGCCCCCCAACCCTTCACCCCCATCGAAGAGGTCATAGTAGTCGACGTCGATGATCTCCGAAGCTGTCCGGTCGGTGGGCGGCTCGGAGGTGCCCGGGATGCCGGTGATGGGCTCCTCCACCTCCAGCCACGTCAGATCCGTCCGGCCACGAGCTCCCTGCGCCGGGGCCGGGCTGGACGTGGCCACCCAGAGCTCCTGGTCGTGCCCCGAGTCCCCCATGATGCGCGGCACGGGGCTGGCGTCCCCCGGTAGAGGGGTCAGCGGAGCGGCCGACCCCTTGGCCACCAGCAAGAGATCGGATTCAGACGAATCGGTGGCCAAGCGTGGACTGGGAGGGCTCGACGGGGCCACCGTCAGCCCCCCGAAACCCGCTGGGTCGCTCAAGGAGGCTCGCGTGGGCCTCTCGCCGCTGCCTGGCTCTTCGGGGCTCCCCAGAGCCACCGTCCCTGCGTCCCCAGGCCAGGTGACGGCGGCGTCATCCATGGAGTTGAATTTGGGGGGCAGAGCGCTGGCGTCGCCCTCCCCGGTGCACCCCGCGCACCCCTCGGGCGTCGCCAACGGGTCCCTGGTGGCCGTGCCCCTCGCTGGGGGCTCTAATTGGGGTCCTGCCGGGGGGTCGCCCCCACCCGCCACGGTGGCATCTGCGGGGTTGGTGGCATCTCCGGAGTTGGTGGCATCTCTGGGGTTGGTGGCATTGCTGGGTCTCCCCAGGGGGTCTCTGCTGGGCCAGCCTCTCCCTTCGGCCTCGCTGGAGTTTTGGGGAGCCCATGCGGAGGCTGAGACGAGGGAACAGGAGAAAAAAGATGGGTCAGAGGTGGTCCCCGCACCTTGGGGAGAGCTTTGAGGGGTCCCCATTGCCTTGACCTTGCACCCACCACACCAAGGTATGGGGAGGGGGGGGGCCTGCGCCCCAAGTCTTTATGGCCTCACCTGGGGATTGAAGGGTTAAAGCCCAGTTCTGTGGGTCCCCCCCAGACTGAAGGCAGCCCCGGTCCTCACCCCCCTAAGTGTGTGACCCCCCCTCCCAGGGTGACAGAGGTGGCCCCTGCAACCTGGGGAACCCGGAGAGCTTTGAGGGGTCCCCATCACCTTGACCTTGACCATACACCAAGGTATGGGGAGGGGGAGGGGAGGGTGCACCCCAAGTCTTTATGGCCTCACCTGGGGATTGAAGGGTTAAAGCCCAGTTCTGTGGGTCCCCCCCAGACTGAAGGCAGCCCCAGTCCTCACCCCCACTAAGTCTGTGACCCCCCCAGACCGAGCTGTCCTGGTCCAGACGCCCAGTGAAGGGTTCTGACCCCCCCTAAAGGGGATCCAGCACATTATAAAGGGATCCAGCCCCCCCTGGACAAGGGATCCAACCCCTTTGCAAGGGGATTCAGCCTTTCCAAAGGGATCCAACCTCTCCAAAGGGATCCAGCCCCCCCCCCCAAGAGATCCAACCCCCCCCCCTCTAAAGGATCCAGCTTCCCCTGCAGGGGGATTCATCCCCTCCAAAGGGGATTCATCCCCTCCAAATGGGATCCAATCCCTCTGCAAGGGGATTCATCCCCCCCCAACAAGGGATCCAGCCCCTGGAAAGGGATTCAGCCCTGTCCAAAGGGATCCAGCCCCTCTGCAAGGGGATCCAGCCCTTCCAGAGGGGATCCAGTCCCTCCGCAAGGGACTCCATCACTAGGATCCTGCTCCCCCTCACCCCACAATGAGATCCAGCCCTTTGCATGGGGATCCAGCCCTCCTCTCTCGTTCCTGCCAGCGCACCCTGCGAACACCTACAATCCCCCCAATCCTCCAGGAGGATCCACCCTTCCTTCAGTTCCTGTAATTGCAACCTGTACACACAAGGGAATCCAGCTCCTGGCAATGGGATCCGGCCCCCCCCCCCTCCCCCTCCCCAAGCAGATCCAGCCCCTTCAGAAGGGGATCCAGCCCCTCAAAGGAGATCCAGCCCCTTTAGAAGGGGATCCAGCCCCTCTGCAAAGGGATTCAGAGCCCTACAGGGTATCCAACTCCCTGCAAAGGGATCGAGCCCACCCTGCAAGGGAATGTAGCATCCGATGAGGGGATCCAGCTCCCCACCAAGGGATCCAGGTCCCCACAAACAGATCCAGGTCCCCACAAACAGATCCAGGTCCCCTCAAATGGATCCAGGTCCCCACAAAGGGATTCAGCCCACCCTGCAAAGGGATGTAGCATCCCACAAGGGGATCCAGCCCCCACCCTGCAAGGGGATCCAGCCCTCTCTGCTTCCCGCAAGCGCATTCCATAACCCCAGGAGGATCCAGGTCCCCACAAAGGGATCCAGCTCCCACCCTTCAAGGAGATCCAGCCCTCTCTGGTTCCTGCAAAGTGCATCCCATAACCCCAGGAAGACCCCGGTCCCCACAAAGGGATCCAACCCCCACCCTTCAAGGAGATCCAGCCCTCTCTGGTTCCCGCAAAGTGCATTCCACAACCCCAGGAGGATCCAGGTCCCCACAAACCGATCCAGCTCCCACCCTGCAAGGGGATGTAGCATCCGACGAGGGGATCCAGGTCCCCACCAAGGGATCCAGCTCCCCACAAACAGATCCAGGTCCCCACAAACGGATCCAGGTCCCCACAAAGGGATTCAGCCCACCCTGCAAAGGGATGTAGCATCCAACAAGGGGATCCAGCCCCCACCCTACAAGGGGATCCAGCCCTCTCTGCTTCCCGCAAGCGCATTCCATAACCCCAGGAGGATCCAGGTCCCCACAAAGGGATCCAGCTCCCACCCTTCAAGGAGATCCAGCCCTCTCTGGTTCCCGCAAAGTGCATTCCACAACCCCAGGAAGATCCAGGTCCCCACAAACTGATCCAGCCCACCCTGCAAGGGGATGTAGCATCCGACGAGGGGATCCAGCTCCCCACCAAGGGATCCAGCTCCCCACAAACAGATCCAGGTCCCCACAAACGGATCCAGGTCCCCACAAAGGGATTCAGCCCACCCTGCAAAGGGATGTAACATCCCACAAGGGGATCCAGCCCCCACCCTGCAAGGGGATCCAGCCCTCTCCGGTTCCCACAAGCACATTCCGTAACCCCAGGAGGATCCAGTCCCTCCAGAGGGATCTAGCCCCTCCTCCCAGGGAATCCAGCCCCTTCCTCGGGCTCCTGCAGATGCCTCCCAGCCACAGCAGGAGACCCCACTCCGCTTCTCCTCCAAAGGAATCCACCTCCCAGCAAAGGGGAATCCAGCCTTTCCCTGCTTCCCGCTGATGCATCCCATGAATAAAGGAGATCCAGCCGCCCCCCCCCCACCCCCCCCCCCCCCCAAACCAGGACTGACCTCCCCCCTGCAAGGGGATCCAGCCTGGGAAAGGGGACCCAGCCCAGAGAAGGGGATCCCCCTCCATCCTCTGGCTCCTGCAGACCCAGGGATCCCTCCCTCCCCTTCCCCCTTCCCCGACATTCCTGATCTCCTACAGGTGATCAGCCCCTAAATCCAAGGGGATTTAGGGATCCAAGGAGAGGGCTCGGCGCAGCCCCCAGCCCCAGGACCCCATCCCCGGCGCAGGATCCGACCCCAGGATTGGCAAACGGTCCCTCTCGGTCCTACTGGTGCAGCATCCAAGCTCAGGACCCGGTTCCCCTAGTGCAGGATCCGACCCTGGAGGGGAGGGGTACCAGCCCTCCCTGCTCCCCCTGGTGCAGGATCCGACCCTGGGGGGTGGGTACCAGCCCCACCTTGTCCCCCCAGTGCAGGATCCGACCCCATGGGGTGGGTACCAGTCCCAGTCCTCCTGGTGCAGCATCCAAGCTCAGGACCCTGTTGCCCCAGTGCAGGATCCGACCCTGGGGGGGGGGGGGGGGTGGTGGTATCTGCCCTCCCTGCTCCCCCCGGTGCAGGATCCGACCCCATGGGGTGGGTACCAGTCCCCCCCCAGTGCAGGATCCGACCCCATGGGGTGGGTACCAGTCCCTCCCAGTGCAGGATCCGACCCCAAGGGGTGGGTACCAGTCCCCCCCCAGTGCAGGATCCGACCCCATGGGGTGGGTACCAGTCCCCCCCCAGTGCAGGATCCGACCCCATGGGGTGGGTACCAGTCCCCCCCGGTGCAGGATCCGACCCCATGGGGTGGGTACCAGTCCCCCCCCGGTGCAGGATGCAGCCCCCGGGGAAGGGATGCAGGGATGTCTCCGGTGCCCCCCTCCCCTCCAAGTGCAGGATGCTCGCCCCAACCCCCCCCCCCCACCTCCCCCTCCCGGTACTCACCGAGGGCGCCGAGGGCGAGCAGCAGGGCCAGGGCTTGTGGCCGGGCAGGCGCGGGGGCCATGGCGGCATTGGAGGGACCGCGGGGCCGGCACCGGCAGCGGCTCCGCCCGCCCCCCGGCTCCGCACGGGCGGGGAAGGAGGGAGGGAGGGAGGAGGGGGAGAAACGGGGAGGTGGGGGGGGGGGGAGCGGGAGGCACCGGCTCCGCCCGCGGGGCTCGGGAGGACGCCGGGAGATGCCGTTGGAGGAGCCGGGATGCGGCAGCAGCGGGACCCCCCACCCCCCGCCCAGCCCCGACCCCGACCGCAGTATCCCAGAGATGCCCTGGGGGACCCAACCCTGCATCCCTATCCCTGCATCCCCTCCCCCGGGAACTCATCCCTGCGTCCCTATCCCTGTATCCCCCCCAGGGGACCCATCCCTGTATCCCCATCCCTGCATCCTCCCCAGGGAACTCATCCCTGCATCCCTATCCCTGTATCCCCCAGGGGACCCATCCCTGCATCCCTATCCCTGCATCCTCCCCAGGGAACTCATCCCTGCATCCCTATCCCTGTATCCCCCCAGGGGACCTATCCCTGCATCCCCATCCCTGTATCCCCCAGGAAACTCATCCCTGCATCCCCATCCCTGCATCCCATCCTAGGGGACCCATCCCTGCATCCCATCCTAGGGATGGACCTAGGGGACCCATTCCTGCATCCCATTCCTGCATCCTCCCCAGGGAACTCATCCCTGTATCCCCATCCCTGCATCCTCCCCAGGGGACCTATCCCTGCATCCCTATCCCTGCATCCTCCCTAAGGAACTCATCCCTACATGGGTCCTAGGGGACCCATCCCTGCGTCCCTATCCCTGCATCCCCCCCCAGGGGACCCATCCCTGCATCCCATCCTGGGATGGACCTAGGGCACCATCCCTGCATCCCCATCCCTGTATCCCCCCAGGGGACCTATCCCTGTATCCCCATCCCTGTATCCCCCCAGGAGACGCATCCCTGCATCCCATCCTAGGGGACCCATCCCTGCATCCCTATCCCTGCATCCCCCCCAGGGAACTCATCCCTGCATCCCTATCCCTGTATCCCCCCAGGGGACCTATCCCTGCATCCCCATCCCTGTATCCCCCAGGAAACTCATCCCTGCATCCCCATCCCTGCATCCCATCCTAGGGGACCCATCCCTGCAACCCATTCTAGGGATGGACCTAGGGGACCCATCCCTGCATCCCATTCCTGCATCCTCCCCAGGGAACTCATCCCTGTATCCCTATCCCTGCATCCTCCCCAGGGGACCCATCCCTGCATCCCATTCTAGGGATGGACCTAGGGGACCCATTCCTGCATCCCCATTCCTGCATCCTCCCCAGGGAATTCATCCCTGTATCCCTATCCCTGCATCCTCCCCAGGGGACCCATCCCTGCATCCCATCCTAGGGATGGACCTAGGGGACCCATTCCTGCATCCCCATTCCTGCATCCTCCCCAGGGAATTCATCCCTGCATCCCATCCTAGGGGACCCATCCCTGCATCCCATTCCTGCATCCTCCCCAGGGAACTCATCCCTGCATCCCTATCCCTGTATCTCCCCCAGGGGATTTATCCCTGCATCTCATCCAGGGGATCCATCCCTGCACCTCCATCCCTGCATCTCCCCCAGGGAATTCATCCCTGCACCTCCCCCAGGGGACCAATCCCTGCATCCCATTCTAGGGATGGACCTAGGGGGCCATCCTAGAAGACCCATCCCTGCATCCCCATCCCTACATCCCCATCCCTGCATCCCCCCCAGGGGACCCATCCCTGCATCCCCCTCAAGGGACCATCCCTGCATCCCCGTCCCTGCATTCCCCCCCCACCCCCACGCCCAGAGGGAATTCATCCCTGTATCCCATCCCAGGGAACCCATTCCTGCATCCCCATACTAGGGATGGACCTAGGGGACTATCCTAGGGTACCATCCCTGCACCCTCATCCCTGCATCCCATCCTAGGGGACCCATCCCTGCCTCCCCATCCCTGCATCTCCCCCTGGGGAATCCATTCCTGCATCCCCCCCCCCCCCATCCCCATCCTAGAGGACACATCCCTGCATCCCCATCCCTGCATTCCCTCGAGGAGATCCATCCCTGCATCCCATCGAAAGAGACCACCATCCCTGCATCCCCATCCCTGCATCCTCCCGCCTGGGAAACTCATTCCTGCATCCCCATCCCTGCATCCCTCCCCCCACCCCAGGGAATTCATCCCTGCAATCCCCCCAAACCAGGGACCCATCCCTGCACCCTCCCTCCCCAAGGGACCCATTCCTGCCTCCCCGTCCTTGCATCCCCCCAGGACCCATCCCAACACCCCCCATCCCAGCACCAGGATCCCTTGCTGACCCCCCCAAACTGCTTCTGCAGGGGAGACATTGTCAGACCCATAACCCACACCCCAAAACTCTATGGGGGGAACATCCCTGCATCCCCCCAGCACCAGGATCCCTTGCTGACCCCCACAAACTGCTTCTGCAGGGGAGACACTGTCAGACCCATAACCCACACCCCAAAACTCCATGGGGGGGGGGGGGCAGGGGGAACCCACTGCATCCCCCTCAGCACCAGGATCCCTCAGTGATCCCCCCAAAACTGCTGCTGGAAGGGGGGACCACCCCTGAACCAGCACCAAGACATCCTCTCAGGGATGCAGGCAGAGATGAGGGATGTGGGATGCAGGATGTGGGATGCAAGATGAGGGATGAGGGATATGGGATGAGGGATGCAGGGTGTGGGATGATGGTTGAGGGATGCAGGATGTGGGATGCGGGACGCGGGATGCGGGATATGGGATGTGGGATGCAGGATGTGGGATGCAGGATGAGGGATGAGGGATGAGGGGTGAGGGATGTGGGATGAGGGTTGAGGGATGCAGGATGTGGGATGCAGGATGCGGGATGAAGGATGTGGGATATGGGATGCGGGATGCAGGATGCGAGATGCGGGATGAGGGATGTGGGATGAGGGAAGAGGGATGTGGGATGCAGGATATGGGATGCGGGATGTGGGATGCAGGATGTGGGATGCAGGATGCGGGATGAAGGATGTGGGATATGGGATGCGGGATGCAGGATGTGAGATGCAGGATGTGGGATGAGGGATGTGGGATGAGGGATGCGGGATGTGGGATGCGGGATGTGGGATGAGGGAAGAGGGATGTGGGATGCAGGATATGGGATGCGGGATGTGGGATGCAGGATGTGGGATGCAGGATGCGGGATGAAGGATGTGGGATATGGGATGCGGGATGCAGGATGTGGGATGTGGGATGTGGGATGAGGGATGTGGGATGAGGGATGAGGGATGTGGGATGAGGGAAGAGGGATGTGGGATGCAGGATATGGGATGCGGGATGTGGGATGCAGGATGTGGGATGCAGGATGCGGGATGCAGGATGCAGGATGCTGGATGAGGGCAGGGATGTGGGATGCAGGATGTGGGATGTGAGATGAGGGCAGGGATGAGGGATGCAGGCAGGGATGTGGGGTGAGGCATGAGGGATGCAGGCAGGCATGAGGGGAGGGATGAGGGATTGAGGGGAGGGATGAGGGATGTGGGATGAAGGCTGAGGGATGCAGGGAGGGCTGAGGGCTGTGGGCTGCAGCCAGGGATGCAGGCAGGGGGTTGCTCCAGTCTGTGCTCCAGGAGCAGCAGCATCAGGAGGGACTGCCAGGCCGACACAGCGTCTGGATCAAGGATGGCAAGAGCCAGGTGAGAAGCACCCAGACGTGACTGGCCTGGCAATGGGGCCAGTGCGAGCCCCGTGGGGCCACAGGCGGCAGCAGGCAGGAGCCCGGCCTGTGCAGATCCAGGGATGCACCTGCAGGACTCCCCCCCCCCCGCCCCAGCCTCCAGCTCTGCTTTAACCCATGGGGTGGGGGGACCCAAACCCTGTGGGTGCCACCAACAAACGCTGCGACTCCCACCTCTGCAGAGGCTGTGTTGGGGACAACCAGGTGTGTAGGAACACCTTGAGCTGCTCAGGGCGGGGCTCAGCTCAGCCTTTGCCATCCTCTGCATGGCTCGCTCCACAGACACCTCGCCCCGAGCAGGAGCTGACAAGAGGCTTTTCCAAGGTCACCGCTTCTCCTCCTCCACCTGCAGCTGTGGCTGCTCCTGCTTCTCTGCATCCTGCATCCTGGAAGCACAGAATCACCAGGTTGGAAGAGACCCATCAGATCATGGAGTCCAACCATTCCCATCGATCACTAACCCATGTCCCTCAGCACCTCGTCCACACGTCCCTTAAACGTCTCCAGGGAAGAGGACTCAACCCCCTCCCTGGGCAGCCTCTGCCAGGGACCAATCACCCTTTCTGGGAAATATTTTTTCCTAATGTCCATCCTGACCCTCCCCTGGTGGAGCTTGAGGCCATTCCCTCTCATCCTGTCCCCTGTCCCTTGGGAGAAGAGCCCAGTTCCCTCCTCTCCACAACCTCCTCACAGGGAGTTACAGAGAGCAATGAGGTCTCCCCTCAGCCTCCTCTTCTCCAGGATAAACCCCCCCAGGCTCTCTCAGCCGCTCCTCTTAACCCTTGCTCTCCAGCCTCTCCCCAGCTTTGTTGCTCTTCTCTGGACTCGCTCCACAGCCTCAACATCCTTCTTGTGGTGAAGGTGACCCCAGAATTTGAGGAGTGGTCTCACCAGGGCCAAGTCCAGAGGGAGAAGAACCTCCCTGGCCCTGCTGGCCACGCCGTTTCTCATCCAAGCCAAGATGCCCTTGGCCTTCTTGGCCACCTGGGCCACTTCTGCTTCATGGTCAGTCGCTGGCAACCAACCCCCCCCCCCCGAGGTTGTCAGCCAGTGTAGGGGAAGGATGCTTAGTGCTGGGGCTGTTGGGGAGCAGCAGGTGTGCCTAGAGGAATCATAGAATCATAGAAAAAACAGGTTGGAAGAGACCCACCGGATCATCGAGTCCAACAGTGCGAGAGGAGCCTGTTCGGTGCCCCTCAACCCTTCTGCGTGGGACCCACGTCATCTCAACCGTGACCCCACGGTTGGGCTGGGGGTCTCCTCTCGCTCTGAGCGGTGGTGGCTCCTGGCTGGGCTCCCTGCGCTGGGAACAAGCCCTGCTCTGTCCCCGTTCAAAGAGGGGATTGAAGGGGCTGCACCTGCTTAATATTCCCTGTGCTTCCGCCTCTGGATGCGTTTCCAAGGGGACCGGCTGAGGGGCCACCAGGACGGACAGGGGGACACGGGCCTGATAGGGGTGGGAAAAGGCTTGGGACGAGCCCCACGAGGTGGGGGGTCCCTCTGCCACGTCCCCAACACGGCAGCAAGAAGCCGAGGGGAGACAGGGGGAGATCCTGGAGTTGAGGGTGATGCTGTAGATGCTCAGAAGATGGAATGTGGCCATGGAGCAGCCCCCATCCTGCACCCAACGCCCTTCCCCATCGCCGGGGTGGGTGCCAGCACGCGGCTGCGATGGTTCCAGATGTTTATTCCCAAGTCCTTGGTGCTTATCAAGCCCCCAGGAGCTACCAACACCAGCTTCTCCAGCCCTTGAACTGGCAGGGACCCCCTCGGTGTGATTCGGAAGCAAAGTGGGGCTTAGGGAGGAGGAAGAACTTCATCATCCCACCAGTTTGTGGTTTCCCTGCGGCGGTTGTTTCCCAGCCACGTCCTTCTGCGGCTGCAGCGGGAAAACAGGGAGAGATTTAATGCTCACACGTTACAGCCCTGAACCGCAGACACCAGGAGAAAACAACAGAGTGAATGAAAGTGGCCTGAGCTGCTTTGGGGAGAAGAAGCTGCGTCCAAGGACCGAGCATCACGATCCAAGGACCAAGCATCATGTCCCAAGGACCAAGCATCGCAACCTGAGGACCAGGCTTCACATCCCAAGGACTGAGAATCGTATCCTAAGGACCAAGCATTGCATTCTGAAGGCCAAGAATCACATCCCGAGGACCAATCATCGCATCCCGAGGACCAGTCATCACATCCTGAGGACCAAGCATCACATCCCAAGGACTGAGAATCACATTCCGAGGACCAAGCATCATGTCTCAAGGACTGAGCATCGCATCCTGAGGACCAAGAATCACATCCTGAGGACCAAGCCTTGCAACCCAAGGACTGAGCACTGCATCCCAAGGACTGAGAATCGCATCCTGAGGACCAAGCATCATGTCTCAAGGACTAAGCATCGCATCCTGAGGACCAAGGATCGTGTCCTGACGACCAAGCATCATGTTCTTAAGACCAAGCATCTCATCCTCAGGACAGAGAATCACATCCCGAGGACCAAGCATCATGCCCTGAGGACCAAGTATCGCATCCTGAGGACTGAAAATCGCATCCTAAGGACCAAACATCATGTACTTGGGACCAAGAATCACATCCTGAGGACCAAGCCTTGCATTCTGAGGGCCAAGCATCACATCCTGAGGACCAAACATCACACCCCAAAGACTGAATCTCATCCTGAGGCCCAAGTGTCATGTCCTGAGGACCAAGCATTGCACCCCAAGGACTGAGAATCACATCCTGAGGACCAAGCATCATGTCCCAAGGACCAAGCATCACATTGTGAGGACCAAGAATCACATCCTGAGGACCAAACATTGCATCCTGAGGACTGAGAATCGCATCCTGAGGACCAAGCATCGCATCTTGAGGACCAAGAACCACACCCTGAGGACCAAGCTTTGCATTCTGAGGGCCAAGCATCACATCCTGAGGACCAAACATCACATCCCAAAGACTGTGAATCTCACCTTGAGGACTAAGTGTCATGTCCTGAGGACCAAGCATCACATCCCAAGGATTGAGAATCGCATCCTGAGGACCAAGCATCATGTCCCAAGGACCAAGCATCACATTGTGAGGACCAAGAATCACATCCTGAGGACCAAGCTTTGCATTCTGAGGGCCAAGCATCACATCCTGAGGACCAAACATCACATCCCAAAGACTGAATCTCATCCTGAGGCCCAAGTGTCATGTCCCAAGGACCAAGCATCACACCCCAAGGACTGAGAATCGCATCCTGAGGACCAAGCATCATGTCTCAAGGACTGAGCATCACATCCCAAGGACTGAGCATCACATTTTGAGTACCAACCATGGCATCCCGAGGACCGAGCGCAGCACCCGGCAGTTGTTCAACACTTTCTGTGTCTGCGAATGTTCACAGAGTCTGCCAGAAGTGACAAATAAACCTGTCACGGAGGGGGATAAGTCAGCCGCCAGCGACACCACCTTCCCCACCTCTCCTTCCCAACTCGAGAAGCCGGTTTAATACTTGCGATTTTTTGCAAAGAAGGCACTAAAAGCACTTCAAAAATGCTCTTCGGCTTTAAGGTTTGGCTTTTATCACTGCCGGAAGCCAGAGGGAATCAAAGCAGCTACTTCACAGGTGAGGACAGGGAGTGAAGACATCGCTTCACCCACCGGAAAATGAAGGGAAGGAGCTCAGGAGGGTGGAAGAGCCGAACCCTGGTGGTGTGTGGAGTGCTGAACACACACTTCGTCCCTCCTGCAACAGGTCATGAGCGTTTAATGACCTCCGAGGCTCAGGATCTGTTTAATCCAGAAGAGAGAAACCAGAATTGTAGCAGAGGAGACAGACAGCAGCTCTGTGCTGAGCAGCCTTCAAGGGCAGAGCCTGTCTCCGTTTCATAAAATCATTGAGGTTGAAAAAGACCTCTAAGAACATCCAGTCCAACAGTGGTTTGGGTTGGAAGGGACCTCAAAGCCCATCCAGGTCCACCCCTGCCATGGGCAGGGACACCTCCCACTGCATCAGGGGCTCCAGACTCCATCCAACGTGGTCTTCAACACCTCCAGGGATGGGGCAGCCACAGCTTCTCTGGGAAACCTGTTCCAGTTCTTACCCACCCTCATGGTGAAGAAATTCCTACTTCTGCCCCTCTCCACTTTATCCCCATTGCCCCTCGTCCTATCCCCACAAGCCTTTGGGAACAGCCCCTCCACAGCTTTCCTGGAGACCCTGCAGGGTCTGGAAGCTGCTCTAAGGTCTCCTCAGAGCCTTCTCTGCTCCTGAACATCCCAACTCTCTCAGCCTGTCCATGGACGGGAGGTTCTCCAGGCCTCGAATCATCCTTGGAGCCTCCTCTGGCCCCATCCCAACAGCTCCATCTCCTTCTTCTGCTAAGGATTCCAGAGGTGGCCCCAACCCTCCAGCTGAGGTGTCACCAGAGAGGAGCAGAGGGGACAATCCCCTCCCTCCCTGCTGGTCACGCGGCTTTGGATGCAGCCCAGGACATGGGGGGGTTTCACATTGAGCTCCTGTGGAGCTTCACCCCCCTCAGCCCCCCAAGTCCTTCTCCTCAGGGCTGCTCTACAACCTATCCTCCCCAAGCCTGGATTGAACCCAGGGATTGCCCCAACCCAGGGGTAGGACCTTCCCTTGGCCTGGTTGAACCTCATAAGGGTCTCCCAGCCCCACTTCAGCAGGTGAAAGAGCTGGAGAACAGGCCTTATGAGGAGTAGATGAGAGAGCTGGGGGGTTCAGTCTGGAGAAGAGGAGGCTGAGGGGAGACTTCATTGCTCTCTGCAACTCCCTGAGAGGAGGTTGTGGAGAGGAGGGAACTGGGCTCTTCTCCCAAGGGACAAGGGACAGGACGAGAGGGAATGGCCTCAAGCTCCACCAGGGGAGGGTCAGGATGGACAGCAGGAGAAAATATTTCCTGGAAAGGGTGATTGGTCCCTGGCAGAGGCTGCCCAGGGAGGGGGTTGATTCCCCTTCCCTGGACGGGTGGGTGAGGTGCTGAGGGCCATGGGTTAGTGATTGATGAGAATGGTTGGACTCCATGATCCGGTGGGTCTTTTCCAACCTGGTAATTCTATGATTCTACGATTCTCTGATTCTCCAGCCTGCCCAGGTCCCTCTAGGTGACACCTCTTCCTTCCAGTGTGGGAACTGCCCCACTCAACTTGGTGTCATCTCCAACCTTACTGAGGTGCCCTTGATCTCGCTGTCGGTGTCACTGATGAAGATATTTAATAGCTCTGGTCTGTCTGGTTCCTCCACGTAGTCGTACGGGAGGCGACACAGACAAAGAGCGACTCTGTTCCTGCAGAGCCGGGCGAGGGAGAAGCTCCTGTGCTGCCAAATCCCTTGGCAGGTCACCCAGATCCACCAGTTGCCTGGAACACGTCATTTCCTACTGGGATTTGGGAATTAGTCCATGGGATGGGCAATAACCAGCAGGGTTATCCCCAGCAGCATAATCCTTGGGGCTCTAATTCTCCTCTCTCTAGTGAGACCCAACCTGGAGTCCTGGGGCCAGCTCTGGAATCCTCAGCAGAAGAAGGAGATGGAGCTGTTGGAGTGAGGCCAGAGGAGGCTCCAAGGATGATGCGAGGGCTGGAGAACCTCCCGTCCGTGGACAGGCTGAGAGAGTTGGGCTTGTTCAGCCTGGAGAAGGCTCTGAGGAGACCTTCTAGTGACCTTCCAGGACCTGAAGGGTCTCCAGGAAAGCTGGGGAGGGGCTGGAGCGACAGGACAAGGGGGGAACAGCTTTAAATTGGAAGGGAAAAGATTTAGATGAGACATTAGGAAGAAATTCTTTACGATGAGAGTGGGGAGGCCCTGGCCAGGTTGCCCAGAGATGTTGTGGTTGCCCCATCCCTGGAGGTGTTGAAGGCCACGTTGGATGGGGCTTGGAGCAACCTGATCCAGTGGGATCAACACCTGATCTAGCTGGGATCTAGTGGCCTTCAACACCTCCAGGATGGGGCATTCAGGGGAAAAAGCCCCTTCCTGGGTGAAGCCGAAGGAGCATTTAGAGCATAATCCAGATTGGATTCTCAGTTCCAGTTGAATCAAGAAGAAAAAAAAAAATCTCCTAGCATCCCCCAGAGCCCGGCAGGAGAGGACAAAGACCTGGCCAAGCATCTGAATTAAACAATTAACAGCCAAGCCGGGACAGGAATAGAACAGTGGGACCTGGCTAGGTCAGCCTGCCCAGCTCTCCTCCATTAGAAGCCACCACTTCAGGCTCTCAAGTGCGTGATTTGAGTGGGAAGGCAGGAATCAGACACAACCCCAGGAGCCGGCGAACGCTGCTTTTCTCCGCATTCGTTAAGCTTTTAAAATGTGAAATGGCGATTTCTAACATGGCGGCTCAGCAGGTGCATCGTGAAGGACCATCAGGTCCCTCCGTTGCTTTCACAGAAACGGAATCGCCAGGTTGTTGTGCCCCAAGCGCAGGAGCTTGAGGCCATTCCCTCTTGTCCTGTCCCCTGTCCCTTGGGAGAAGAGCCCAGCTCCCTCCTCTCTACAACCTCCTCTCAGGGAGTTGCAGAGAGCAATGAGGTCTCCTCTCAGCCTCCTCTTCTCTAGGCTAACCACCCCCCCCCAGCTCTCTCAGCCCTTCCTCATAAGGCCTGTTCTCCAGCCCCTTCACCAGCTTTGTTGCTGGATCATCCAGTTCCAACCTCCCTGCCCATGATCTTTAAGGCCTCTTTCAACCTAAGCTATTCTATGATTCCGCGTAGACCCAAAATCGTGGAATCGTGGAATGGTTTGGCTTGGAAGGGACCTCAAAGACCATCCAGTCCCAACCCCCTGACACGGCAGGGACACTTCCCATTGGATCAGGTTGCTCCAAGCCCCATCCAACCTGGCCTTGAACACCTCCAGGGGTGGGATCTGGGGGTTCTGGTTGGCATCGAGTTAGAATCATGGAATCCTGGAATGGTTTGGGTCAGAAAAGACCTCAAAGCCCATCCAGTTCCACCTCCTGCCACGCTCACGGGCATCTCCCTCTGGCTGAGGTTGCTCCAAGCCCCATCCCACGTGGCCTTCCGCACCTCCAGAAGAACAGCCCCGTCTCCTAGTCCCACCTCCTCCAGGAGACACAAACGGAAGGAGATTCCAGCGAAAAGAGGCACACGCTTTGTACAAAAACCACGCTGTTTCTTTATTTCACAAAATCGAGCGGCTGCCTTGACAGGAGTAAAACCCGCCCCCTACAGAAGATCAGATGAAAAAAATTCGGCACTCGGCTTATTTATACAGAAAGAAAACAGTGTGAGAGCTCCAGGAGCTCCGTAGGATCAGCGCTAGGAACAGTAAAAAATAAGTCTCCAGCTGGATCCTGTATTTGTGAAGTCGATCGCGCTAAAAACAACCTGAGGTTCTTCTAAACTTGGACTAAGGGTCTGAACCAGAAGAATCCCACCCCAAAGAGCCTAGAGGGAAAGGGACCGCTGGGGAGGGGTTTGGTGGGAGGTGGAAGGCAGGGAGGTCCTGACCGCTTGGTGAGAGGCACTGTGGCTTCGGAGAGCTTGAGAGGGGAAAGCATCGTTCCTACCTGTGGGACTACCGAGGTGATCGCCTATGAACGCAGCCCAGGAAGGGCTGTTCCATCTCTACACACGAGAAGAATGAGGTGACCATCTAAGAAAGCAGCCCAGGAAGGGTTGATCCACCTCTAGGCGCAGGAATAATGAGGTGATCGCCCAAGAACGTAGCCCAGGAAGGGTTGTTCCGCCTCTGCACACGAGAAGAACAAGGTGATCATCCCAGAAATGGTTGTTCCGGCTCTATGTGCAGGATTAACGAGGTGATCACCTAAGAATTAACGAGGTGATCGCCTAAGAAGGCAGCCCAGGAAGGGTTGTTCCGCCTCTACACACGAGAAGAACAAGGTGATCATCCCAGAAATGGTTGTTCCGGCTCTATGTGCAGGATTAACGAGGTGATCACCTAAGAATTAACGAGGTGATCATCTAAGAAGGCAGCCCAGGAAGGATTCTTCCGCCTCTGCACATGAGAAGAACAAGGTGACCATCCCAGAAACGGTTGTTCTGGCTCTACGTGCAGGATTAACGAGATGATCACCTAAGAATTAACGAGGTGATCACCTAAGAAGGCAGCCCAGGAAGGGTTGTTCCGCCTCTGCACACGAGAAGAACAAGGTGATCATCCCAGGAATGGTTGTTCTGGCTCTACGTGCAGGGATAACGAGGTGATCACCTAAGAACACAGCCCAGGAGTGGTTGTTCTACCTCTACACACGAGAAGAACAAGGTGATCATCCCAGAAATGGTTGTTCCGGCTCTATGTGCAGGATTAACGAGATGATCACCTAAGAATTAACGAGGTGATCACCTAAGAAGGCAGCCCAGGAAGGGTTGTTCCACCTCTGCACACGAGAAGAACAAGGTGATCATCCCAGGAATGGTTGTTCTGGCTCTATGCGCAGCGATAACGAGGTGATCACCTAAGAACACAGCCCAGGAGTGGTTGTCCCACCTCTATACGGAGGAATAATGAGGTGATCATCTAAGATCATAGCCCAGGAGTGGTTGTTCCACCTCCCCACGCTCAGGACTCAGGCGGTTCAACTGTTAATGTGGAAAAGTCAATCACCTGAAGGCTCTTCCAAGCAGATCCTTGTTGCGATGGTCTCCGTGGTCCTGGGGTGGGTTCAGATGAAGAGGGAAACGTCTCTCCGGTCAAGCCTTAGACCACCACCCGGCGCTTGGCTGCTGGGAACAACCCTTTGGAGAAGCAAGTAGCTTCAGACCTTTGACGAGGGAACCTGCCAAACCCTCTCGAGCCCCGAAGAGGGTGGAGAACCTGAACCACAGTCACCAAAGAGGAGCAAACAAGCGGTTTAGGCAGCCTGGAGGTCTCCAAGAGCAGCGGTGGTGATGTTCTCACTCAACAACAGCTCCTCCTGGAGCGGCTCCTCTACCCACAACCCCCTCCGAGAAGGTCCGTGAGCAGAAGGCGCCGTGCGAGCCGTCCCACAAACACGTCCCCGTGGTCCCCGTCACCTCGAGTGTCCGCAGGAGGTAGTTGTGGTGTTCCCCAGCCGTCCCATCCCGACCCCATCCCGTACGCTACCACTTCTTCGCTACCTACTACTATTTTTTTTAAATTTTTTTTTTTTTTTTGGGTTTTGTTTTCGTCGTTTTTAAAAAGTACAAAGTAGAAGCTCCAAAAAAAAAAAAAAAAAAAAAGGGGACTAAAAATCATGATTTTATTCCTCAGTCGGCTACTGTACCAAACTACTCGGAGAGAAGGTTCCAACTACCACCTTCCAAGGCCAAAGAAAGGTAAAAACCGGAGCAAAACTCCTACCGTTGAGTGGTTCTCGTTCCAATCGCTCCTGGCTTGGTTCGCACACCGGATTGATCGTTTTGTGAATAAGTTAACGAGGCAGCTCCTTAACGATCGTTTATCTCTAACGGGACACAGATGGCATCGCGCCTCCTGCACCTCCTCTGCTCGAAACCTGCTGGTTTGGCATCCGATCTTGATGTTTTGCTCTACCTGGAGAACCTCAAACTCGCAGGTAGAGTGGGCGTGTCCTATAGCCTAACCCTTGGGTGACACCTCCACCTTCGAAATTTGGGGTTTTACCCCCTCCCTGGGAGAACCCAAAGCTCAAAACACCAAGAGGAAAGAAACCAGCGTAAGGCACGCGCTGGAAGGCGAGAAGACCAGAGCTTCCAGGACTTCCCACCAGCGACGTGGAGGGATCTAAAGCTTTCCCAGAGGGATGCCGAGCGCTGCCGGGTTTGGAGGAGAAAGGGGGAGGAAGAGGTTGTGGAGATGTGTTTGTAGACGTGTATCTAGGCACACGCGACCAGGACAGGCCGACGGGAGGTGGGAACCTCACAAGGGAACAGGAGGGAACTGAGGAATCCGATTTTTTTGGTCACCACTACGTTGCTGGAGAAGTTCCTTCTTCCTTGGCTGCTTAGGGAGCGGCTGAGGCTGGTGGAGCTCCTGCTGGGGGAGGAGGGGTCACCCCTTCTGCTGGAGGAGGCGGCTGCGCAGGAGGAGGATCTGAAAGAAAAGAGAGGTGGGAAATGGTGTTAAGTCCAGCTGGAGGCCAGTGACAAGTGGGGTTCCCCAGGGCTCAGTGCTGGTTCCAGCCCTGTTCAATGTCTTCATCAATGACCTGGATGAAGGCATCGAGTGCTCCCATCGAGTGCTTGGATCTGTTGGAGGGTAGGGAGGCTCTGCAAAGGGACCTGAACAGGCTGGATCCATGGGCTAAGTCCAATGGGCTGAGGTTTAACACAGCCAAATGGCATGTCCTGCACTTGGGGCACAACAACCCTGTGCAGAGCTACAGACTGGGAGAAGTCTGGCTGGAAAACTGCCTGGAGGAGAGGGACCTGGGGGTGTTGGTCGACAGCCGACTGACCATGAGGCAGCAGTGTGCCCAGGGGGCCAAGAAGGTCAATGGCATCCTGGCTTGGATCAGAAATGGTGTGACCAGCAGGGCCAGGGAGGTTCTTCTCCCTCTGGACTCAGCACTGGTGAAACTGCTCTTTGAATCCTGTGTTCAGTTGTGGGCCCCTCAGCACAAGAAGGATGTTGAGGCTCTGGAGCGAGTCCAGAGAAGAGCAACGAAGCTGGTGAAGGGGCTGGAGAACAGGCCCTGTGAGGAGCGGCTGAGAGAGCTGGGGTTGTTTATCCTGGAGAAGAGGAGGCTGAGAGGAGACCTCATTACTCTCTACAACTACCTGAAAGGAGGTTGTGGAGAGGAGGGAGCTGGGCTCTTCTCCCAAGGGACAGGGGACAGGACAAGAGGAAATGGCCTCAAGCTCCACCAGGGGAGATTTAGGCTGGAGATTAGGAGGAAGTTTTTCACAGAAAGGGTCATTGGCCATTGGAACAGGCTGCCCAGGGAGGTGGTTGATTCCCCTTCCCTGGAGGTGTTTAAGGCACAGGTGGATGAGGTCCTGAGGGACTTGGTTTAGTGTTTGATAGGAATGGTTGGACTCGATGATCCGATTGGTCTCTTCCAACCTGGTTGTTCTATGATTCTATGAAAAGAGGGAAACGGTGAGGGGGACACTGAGAGAGGGTGAACAGGGCAAAGGAAGCCAACGCAAACACCCAGTTGGCCACATGCCATGAGAGGTGGTTCAACCTGGAGAAGAGAAGGCTCTTGGGGAGACCTTCGAGAAGCTTCCAGGGCTGAAAGGGGCTCCAGGAAAGCTGAGGAGGGACTTTTCCCAAGGGAGTGACAGGACCACGAGGAATGGCTTGAAATTGGAAGGGGAAGACTGAGATGAGACATGAGGAAGAAACTCTTCACCATGGAGGTGACAGGATGAGGAAGACGGAAAGTTTACTAGATATTAGGAAGAAATTCTTCCAGACGAGACACTGGCCGGGGTTGCCCAGGGCAATTGTGGCTGCTCCATCCCTGGAGGTGTTGAAGGCCACGTTGGATGGAGCTTGGAGCAACCTGCTCCAGTGGGAGGTGTCCCTGCCCATGGCTGGGGTGGAACCGGATGATCTTTAAGGTCCCTTCCAACCCAACCTGCTCTACAATCCTATGAAACCGGCAAGGATTTGGCTCAGAAACAGCCTCAACCGCAGCTTTTCCACCTCTTAAGCTTCACATGAAGCTCCACTGCACGTTTTCTGGTGCTTCAGCAATTCAGATAAAACAGATAAAATTATTTTTTTTGGTTTTTTTTACAGCTCAGCAGCCGGCACCGTTCACACCAAGCAAGTTTTTGAGCGCCTCTTCCCTCCCAGCTCCCTTCTCCAGCCTTTCGCTTGTGGCTCTTTGCTATTTCAAACAAAAGCGGGACCTGCACTCGAGCTCCGAGCCGTGCACGGAGGTGAAAGAAGACGGGAGGCACAGATGCATCCGTAGGAGGCAAGAAACGGAGGATCCGAGAGGCCGTCTACCACGCAGAGAGAGGGGATATTAATGGAACTTGACTGACTCGTTGAGTAGAGGAGGAAAAAAAAAAAAAAAGAGAGAGAAATTAAGAGCGAGGCAGGAATCCGACCTGACGTGAGATAATTCCCAGGGGCAGAGGCTCAGAAATAAAGAAGGAAAATGCAAAGCTAGGGGGGGCAGAAGAATGTCTGACCAAAAATAGCAGCAGAAAAGAAGGATTTTGCGCTTCTGGTGGTGAACGGCGCTGAGGTGGTGTCCCTCAGCCCCTCCCTGGAGCCGAAGCCCAAACAAGATGGTTTTTCCCCAAATATCATTTGGGAGAGGAGCTCCAGGTGATCCCAAGGCGCAAAAACAGAATGAAAAGGGTTGGAAGGGACCTCAAAGATCATCCAGTTCCAACCCCTCTGCTCAAAACTCCATCCAAGGAAGCCTTGAGCACCTCCAGGGGTGGGATCTGGGGGGCTCGGGGTGGTGGTAAGTTAGAATCATGGAACCATGGGATGGGTTGGGTTGGAAGGGACCTCAAAGATCATCCAGTTCCGTCTCCTGCCATGGGCAGGGACACCTCCCACTCGATCAGGGTGATCGCAGCTCCATCCAACGTGGCCTTCAACACCTCGACTCTGAGTGGGTTTGTATATCGGGCAGAGCAGGATCGGAGAATCCCAGCATCCTCTAGGTTGATAGAGACTTCTAAAGTCATGGAGTCCAACCACCAACCTAACTCCACCACTGAAATCTGTCCCTGAGCACCGTGTCCCCACGGCTTTTAGATCCCTCCAGGGATGAGGACTCCACCACTGCCTTTGGTAACTTCTTCCAGTGCTTGACAAGCCTTTCCATGAAGGAGTTGCTCCTCAGAGCCAACCTAACCCTCTCCTTGCTCTCTGGAGCTACAGGGACCCAGGAGACCATTGTTATCTTCTAGATTCTCATAGAATCACACGATGTTTTGGGTTGGAAGGGATCTTTAAAGGTTGTTTGGTCCAATGATGGAACCTCAGCCTATACCTACGCTCTGTGTGCAGTTCATCCTCCTCTTAAGGTGGCAACTCACTGCTGAAAGGTTCTTCGTTTTCAACTCATCCCCAGAACTTCAGATGCATTTGTCAGGCAGCTCAGAGCTGCTTCGCAACACCCAGTGTCAGAGATTGATAGAAAGGGTTGGCTTGGTAGGGACCTCCAGACCTGTCTAATTCCAACACCTCCCACTGGATCAGGGGCTCCAAGCTCCATCCAACGTGGCCTTCAACACCTCCAGGGATGGGGCAGCTCCAGCTTCCCTGGACAACCTGTTCCAGGGCCTCCTCACCCTTCCAGGAGAACATTTCTTCCTAAGATCTCCTTTCCACCTCCCCTCTTTCAGCTTCAAACTCTTCCCCTCGTCCCGTCCTGGATCCAGAGCCCCTCCCAACCTTTCCTGGAGCAGTAAGGAACATTCCAAATAAACTTTTTCTTCGCAATTAGCATTTCCTCTTTCTAATTTCACGCTGCTAAATTTTCCAGAAGGCATCGTTGAACCGAGTTCTACTGTGACCTCCTCTATTTAACTATTGTTAATCCCCAAACCCCTGAATTCTTCCCAACCTCACGAGAGGTTTTTGATGACGCTCAAAGAGCCTCCGCGTCTTTATAAATAAAATATGGGATGTTATAAATAAAAGAAAGGACAATGCGGCACGTTCGGATGCCTGGAGGGGAGATGAGCACTTAAAGCTTCAAGCACACCCCTGGCAGCAGCTTTTGGCTGCCAACGCGCAGAGATCTTCTTCTTCTTGCAGCAGATAAGGAGGTTCGGACTCCAACGGTGTCTCCAGCAAGTGAGGTCTCCTCCTCATCCTCCTCTTCTCGGGGCTAAACAGCCCCAGGTCCCTCAGCTGCTCCTCACAACCCTTGTTCTCCAGCCCCTCCCCTGGCTCCTTCTCCAGATGTTCTCCAGCCCCTCAAGGTCTTTCTTGGAGTGAGGGATGCAAAACTGAACCAAAAGTGTGTCCTAAGTTATTGTGTCAATGTCTTCATCAATGACCTGGATGAAGGGATCGAGTGCTCCCTTAGCAAGTTTGCAGATGACACTGAGCTGAGTGGAAGTGTGGATCTGCTGGAGGGTAGGGAGGCTCTGCAAAGAGACCTAAAGTTGTTGGAGCGCTGGGCAGAGACTAATGGGATGAGGTTTAAGGAGGCCAAATGGCGGGTCCTGCCCTTGGGGCACAACAACCCTGGGCAGCTCCAGCCTAGGAGAAGTCTGGCTGGAAAGTGCCTGGAGGAGAAGGACCTGGGAGGATTGTTGAACATGAGGGAGCAGTGGCCCAGGTGGCCAAGAAGGCCAATGGTATCTTGGCTTGGATGAGAAGTGGCGTGGCCAGCAGGGCCAGGGAGGTTCTTCTCCCTCTGGACTCAGCACTGGTGAAACTGCTCCTTGAATCCTGTGTTCAGTTGTGGGCCCCTCACCACAAGAAGGATATTGAGGCTCTGGAGCGAGTCCAGAGAAGAGCAACGGAGCTGGTGAAGGGGCTGGAGAACAAGGGTTAGGAGGAGCGGCTGAGAGAGCTGGGGGGTTCAGCCTGGAGAAGAGGAGGCTGAGGGGAGACCTCATTACTCTCTACAACTACCTGAAAGGAGGTTGTGGAGAGGAGGGAGCTGGGGTCTTCTCCCAAGGGACAGAGGAAAGGACAAGAGGGAATAGCCTCAAGCTCCACCAGGGGAGGGTCAGGACAGACATAAGGAAAAAATTCTTCACATAAAGGGTCATTAGGCAATGGAATAGGCTGCCCAGGGAGGGGATTGAGTCCCCTTCCCTGGAGGGTTTTAAGGGACAGGTGGATGAGGTGCTGAGGGACATGGGTTAGAGACTGGTGGGAATGGCTGGACTCGACGATCCCGTGGGTCTCTTCCAAGCTGGTGATTCTATGATTCTGAGTGCAGGACTCGGCACTTGGGCTGGTTGAACCTCACCCCACCAGCCTCAGCTCATGGATCCAGCCTGTTCAGATCCTCCTTTGGAGCCTCCCAACTCTCATGCAGATCAACGTGTCCTCCCAGCTTTTGTCATCCATGAGCTTATGAAGGACACATTCATTGAATTAAGAGAATCACCAGGTTGGAAAGGACCCACCGGATCACGGAGTCCAACCATTCCCATCAATCACTAACCCATGGCCCTCAGCACCTCGTCCACCTGTCCCTTAAGCCCCTCCAGGGAAGGGGACTCAACCCCCTCCTAACGTTCAGCCTGAACCTCCTGGAGATCCACTTACACATCCCATTTGGAGCTGCGAGAGGAACACGAGGTCCAATGAGATTCCCCGACATGGGTGACATGCCAGGAGGAGGGGGGCCACCACCAGCGGGATGGATGTTGGCCGACACGGTTGGCATCATCCGGCCTGGCATGGGCTGTCCAGGGATCATGGCTCCAGGTCCCGGCATCTGACCTGGAGAAGAGCGAAAGGACACGATGGTGAGATTTGTGTGGAACAGAGAGAGAAAAACAGAGTCTAGTTGTTCTCTGAGCAGTGAGAAGACCCTTGAGCATGGGAATCAACTCCATCCACGCCCTAAACACCCAAAGAAACACCTTCCATCCCCTAAAAGTCAGGAGGAACCAGAGCGCAGCTGTCATACAAACATGGACGGGTTTGAGTTGGAATGGTCCTCAAAGATCATCCAGTTCCATCTCTGCCATGGGCAGGGACACCTCCCACTGGATCAGGGGCTCCAAACTCCACCCAACGTGGCCTTCAACACCTCCAGGGATGGGGCAGCCACAGCTTCTTGGGGCAACTTGTTCCGGGGCCTCCTCACCCTCATCATGAAGAATTTCTTCTGAATGTCTCATTCTACATCTTCCCCTTCCAGTTTAAAGCTGTTCCCCCTGGTCCTGTCACTCCAGGCCCTTGGAGAAAGTCCCTCCCTAGCTTTCTCGTTGCCCCTTCAGGTACTAGAAGCCGCTCTATGCTCTCCCCAGAGCTTTGTCATCTCTCCAAACATCAACACGAGGCCTTTCACAGTGATGGAAACGAGGGGTCGCAGTAGGAGACCTTGAAGAAAAAGAGCTGCCACAAACCTCATGGATGAATTTAACGGCAGAAGTGAAATCACACAGTTCAAAGCTGCTACGAAAATTTCTGCTATGAAACTTCTCCATGGTTGGACTCGATGAACTGGTGGGTCTCCTCCAACCTGGTGTTTCCATGATTCTATGAAAAACCCTAGTGCTGGGTCCAGTTCTGGAATCCCCAACGGAAGAAGGAGATGGAACTGGTGGAATGTATCCAGACAACCATAGAATCATAGAACAACCAGGTTGGAAGAGACCCATCGGATAATCGAGTCCAACCATTCCTATCAAACACTAAACCATGTCCCTCAGGACCTCATCTACCTGTGCCTTAAACAAGGCCATGGAGATGATATGTGAGCTGGAGAACCTCTGCTCTGAGGACAGGCTGAGAGAGTTGGGGTTATTCAGCTTGGAGAAGGCTCTGGAGAGACCTTAGAGCAGCTTCCAGGACTGAAAGGAGCTCCAGGAAAGCTGGGGAGGAGCTTATAACAAAGGCCTGGAGTGATAGGATGAGGGGGAACGGCTTTAAATTGGAAGGGGGAAGACGTAGGTGAGATATTAGGAAGAATTTCTTCACCATGAGGGTGGGGAGGCCCTGGCCAGGTTGACCAGAGATGTTGTGGTTGCCCCATCCCATCCCTGGAGGTGTTGAAGGCCACGCTGGATGGGGCTTGGAGCAACCTGATGCAGTGGGAGGTGTCCCTGTGCATGGCAGGGGTGGAACAGGCTGGGCTTTGAGGTCCCTTCCAACCCAACCTCTTCCACGATTCCCTGACTCTGATGCGAGGGTGGGGGTTGAGTCTTCCTAACGCATCAGCTCGCACGAGATCTTTCTGTTCCAGCCGCACGGAGGAGCTGCTGGAATCGTTCGGTTTCAGACACCTCCGACGTGCTGATTGATGCTTTATAGCCTCATTTGGAGAGATTTATTTTGCATAATCCAATTACGTTCCCTTTTTGCAGAAAGGTGCAGCACTTCACTTAGCGAAGCAGCGATTAGGAAGGGATTGGAAAGGCTGCTTGGAGAAGAGCCTTCTGTCACCTTCCCTGGAGGTGTTTAAGGGAAGGGTGGACGAGGTCCTGAGGGACATGGTTTAGTGTCTGATAGGAATGGTTGGACTCGATGATCCGGTGGGTCTCTTCCAACCTGGTGATTCTTTGAATCTAAGAGTTCATTCCACCCTAAACCCCAAGCAAGAAATGCGAGACAGAGCGACGACAGAGCCCTCCAACAAAGAAAAGGCTCGGAACATGCACCAAAAGCATCAAAGCCCAGAAAGGGGGAGCTCTGGGGGACAACGAGATGGAGAGAAGCCCTGAGGAGAAGGACTTGGGGGACTAGGGGGGAGAAGCTCCACAAGATGAAACTCCCTGTGTCCTGGGCTGCATCCAAAGCCGCGTGGCCAGCAGGGAGGGGAGGGGATTGTCCCCTCTGCTCCTCTCTGGGGACACCTCAGCTGGAGGGTTGGGGTCACCTCTGGAATCCTCAGCAGAAGGAGGAG
Organism: Coccyzus lansbergi; assembly: GCA_033558105.1. Lineage (NCBI taxonomy): Eukaryota > Metazoa > Chordata > Aves > Cuculiformes > Coccyzidae > Coccyzus > Coccyzus lansbergi. The sequence goes on along the minus strand of JAUMJK010001308.1, from coordinate 67,702 downwards.
ATGGAGCTGTGGGAACGGGGCCAGAGGAGGCTCCAAGGATGATGCGAGGGCTGGAGAACCTCCCGTCTGAGGACAGGCTGAGGGAGTTGGGCTTGTTCAGCCTGGAGAAGACTCCACAGAGGGAGACCTTAGAGCAGCTTCCAGTGCTCAAAGGAGCTCCAGGAAAGCTAGGGGAGGACTCTTTTCAAGGACCTGGGGTGATAAGACAGAGGTGAACAGCTTTAAACTGGAAGGGGAAGATTTAGATTGGACGTTAGGAAAAAATTCTTAACAATGAGGGTGGAGAGACCCTGGAATACATTGACTAGAGATAGGATGTTCAGCCTGGAGAAGAGAAGGCTCCAAGGGGACCTTAGAGCAGCTTCCAGAACCTGAAGGGGCTCCAAGCAAGCTGTGGAGGGGCTGTTCCCAAAGGCTTGTGGAGTCAGGATGAGGGGCAATGGGGATAAACTGGAGAGGGGCAGAGTTAGACTGGACAGGAGGAGGAATTTCTTTACCGTAAGGATGGGGAGGAACTGGAACAGGTTGCCCAGGGAAGCTGTGGCTGCCCCATCCCTGGAGGGGTTGAAGGCCACGTTGGATGGAGCTTGGAGCCTCTGATCCAGTGGGAGGTGTCCCTGCCCATGGCAGGGGTGGAATTGGATGGACTTTGTGGTCCCTTCCAACCCACCCCATTCCACAATTCTATCACATCCCAGAACTCCAAAGCGCTGGAGTTGAGCACTAAACCCAAACTGGGATTACATTAGGGGAAACGCCTCCTACCGCTTCATAAAGCTCTATTTTTACAGCTCACACTTTTCATTGTACAAGCGCCATCGCTTCGAGACAGCGGCTCAAGCAGAAAACACGCAAGCCTGACCTACATAACGGGGAGAGCTTCAAAAATCGCAGCCACAGGAAGAGATAAAAGCCAAAAGGTTCGATAAAATGAGATTTAGGAGCCGAAAACGAAAAACCCTTTAGATGTCGGGAGATTGGAGACAACAACGAGTGGCTGAATCACCCTCCCTGGAGGGGTTTAAGGGACGAGGTGCTGAGGGACATGGTTTAGTGATTGATGGGAATGGTTAGACTGGATGAGCCGATGGGTCTTTCCCAACCTGGTGTTTCTATGATTCTATGATCCAAAGTGCTGAGCTCTCAGTCCATGGCCAACTGAGGCTTCACCCGACCGCTAAACAGAGAAGGAATCGTTTTTAAAGGCTCTCTGGGGTATTTATCTTGATTAAGTAAGGTTCTTCCTCTATTAAATCAGCGACTCGAGGGCTGTTGGAGTGGGAACAGGTTTTATGTTTCGCTTTGCCTGCAGCAGCCGGCGGAGCGTGAGGCACAAAGCTTGGAGTCGATTCAAATCCTCTCCGTCTGCCGTTCCAAGAGAGAAGCTGCCAGCGCTAGGGGAAGGGAGTCCCTCCCGCAGGAGCCGGGATTCCGGAGAGGAGCAGAGCCGCTTGCGTCCAACATTCCTCGGCTTTCCGCAGGGCTTCACGGGAAGCTCGCTCTCCACCTACTGAGTGAAGGGTTTCCCAGCTCTGCTGGGGGAACGTGAGGAGAACAAACTCCCTGGGGATGGGTTGGGTTGGAAGGGACCTTGAAGATGATCCAGTTCCACCTCTGCCAAGGGCAGGGACACCTCCCACTGGATCAGGGGCTCCAAGCTCCATCCAACGTGGCCTTCAACCCCTCCAGGGACGGGGCAGCCACAGCTTCTCTGGGCAACCTGTTCCAGTTCCTCCCCACCCTCATGGTAAAGAAATTCCTCCTCCTGTCCAGTCTAACTCTGCCCCTCTCCACTTTATCCCCATTGCCCCTCATCCTATCCCCACAAGCCTTTGGGAACAGCCCCTCCCCAGCTTGCTTGGAGCCCCTTCAGGTTCTGGAAGCTGCTCTAAGGTCCCCTTGGAGCCTTCTCTTCTCCAGGCTGAACATCCTATCTCTAGTCAATGTATTCCAGGGTCTCTCCACCCTCATTGTTAAGAATTTTTTCCTAACGTCCAATCTAAATCTTCCCCTTCCAGTTTAAAGCTGTTCACCTCTGTCTTATCACCCCAGGCCCTTGAAAAATGTCCTCCCCTAGCTTTCCTGGAGCTCCTTTGAGCACTGGAAGCTGCTCTAAGGTCTCCCTCTGTGGAGTCTTCTCTTCTCCAGGCTGAACAATCCCAACTCTCTCAGCCTGTCCTCGGACGGGAGGTTCTCCAGCCCTCGCATCATCCTTGGAGCCTCCTCTGGCCCCGTTCCAACAGCTCCATCTCCTCCTTCTGCTGAGGATTCCAGAGCTGGCCCCAACCCTCCAGCTGAGGTGTCCCCAGAGAGGAGCAGAGGGGACAATCCCCTCCCCTCCCTGCTGGTCACGCAGCTTTGGATGCAGCCCAGGACATGGGGTTTTCATGTGGAGCTCCTGTAGAGCTTCTCCCGCCTCAGCCCCCCAAGTCCTTCTCCTCAGGGCTGCTCTCCAGCCCATCATCCCTCAGGCTGGATTTCACGTCTTCCAGCTCCTCTGCAGAGCTCCGCAACGCTCCTTCCCACCGGGGACGCTTTTCCGAAGCCTCAGAAATCCGTAATTCTCAACCAACCTCGCAGACGCGTCCTCTCCTTCAGCATGTCCTCCCCCCGTCTCTCCCCCCCTCCCCAGTGCTGCAGACAATCCCACCGCTGAGAACCGCGAATAATTAAGCACAATAACTCATTGAGCCTCTCGGGGGAGCGGCACCGTTTCCACTTGGCTGGCGGCTCTCTTCGCCATCCCTCCCCTCGCGCTAACGACGGAGCCGCTGCAATCAGACGCCTCCAAACGATGCGGAGCAAACCCCGAGGTCCCCACCACCTCCCAGAGGAGGCTTCTCCATTCTTCTCCTCCACCACAGCACGTACGGCGGGAGGAACGTCGTGGAGAAGCTGTCACACCAGCCAGGAGGCCCGTTCCGCACGGCAACCTTCAAATATTTATGTCTCCTCAATAAAACATTCCTGTCAGGAGCCGCCTGAGCTTCCTGGGGAAGCTCTGCAGATGTTCAGATGACAGAACACCACAAGCCACTAAAATATCATCCTTGGAGGATGTCCCAGTTGACTCGCATCCACTGCTGCGGCCCCACAGCACCTCTTGCCTGGCCAGGTTTTCGCATCATAGAATCATGGAATGGGTTGGGTCAGAAGGGACCTCAAAGCCCATCCAGTTCCACACCTCCCACTGGATCAGGGGCTCCAAGCTCCATCCAACGTGGCCTTCAACACCTCCAGGGATGAGGCAGCCACCATTTCTCAAGGTAACTTTGTCCAGGGCCTCCTCACCCTCCCAGGAGAACATTTCTCCCTAAGATCTCATCTCCATCTCTCCTCTTTCAGCTTCAAACCGTTCCCCTCATTCCCTACCTGTTCCCTGACCAACCTTTGACTGGAGATGCTCCCCAGTTGTCTCCAGACCCTCCACTGGAGATGTTCCCCAGCTGCTTCCAGACTGATTCTCAACTGCAGATATTCCCCAGCTGCTCCCTGACCAGCCCTTGACTGGAGAAGTTCACCAGCTGCTTCCAGAAAGATTCTCAACTGCAGATGTTCACTAAGTTGCTCCCAGACTGATTCTCAACTGCAGATATTCTCCAGCTGCTCCCAGACCAACCCTTGACTGGAGGTGTTCTCCAGCTGCTCCCAGACTGATTCTCAACTGGAGATGTTCACCAGTTGCTTCCAGAGAGATTCTCAACTGCAGATGTTCCCCAGCTGCTCCCAGACCAACCCTTGACTGAGGATGTTCTCCAGCTGCTTCCAGACTGATTCTCAACTGCAGATGTTCACCCACTGCTCCTCAACCAACCCCTGACTGGAGATGTTCTCCAGCTGCTTCCAGACTGATTCTCAACTGCAGATGTTCACCCACTGCTCCTCAACCAACCCCTGACTGGAGATGTTCCCCAGCTGCTTCCAGACTGATTCTCAACTGGAGATGTTCCCCAGCTGCTCCCAGACCAACCCTTGACTGGAGGTGTCCTCCAGCTGCTCCCAGACTGATTCTCAACTGGAGATGTTCACCAGTTGCTTCCAGAGAGATTCTCAACTGCAGATGTTCCCCAGCTGTTCCCAGACCAACCCTTGACTGGAGGTGTTCTCCAGCTGCTTCCAGACTGATTCTCAACTGCAGATGTTCACCCGCTGCTCCTCAACCAACCCCTGACTGGAGATGTTCTCCAGCTGCTTCCAGACTGATTCTCAACTGCAGATGTTCACCCACTGCTCCTCAACCAACCCCTGACTGGAGATGTTCCCCAGCTGCTTCCAGACTGATTCTCAACTGCAGATGTTCACCAACTGCCCCCTGACCAACCCTTGACTGGAGAAGTTCACCAGCTGCTCCCAGAAAGATTCTCAACTGGAGATGTTCACCAGCTGCTCCTCAACCAACCCCTGACTGGAGATGTTCCCCAGCTGCTTCCAGACTGATTCTCAACTGGAGATGTTCCCCAGCTGCTCCCAGACCAACCCTTGACTGGAGGTGTCCTCCAGCTGCTCCCAGAAAGAGTCTCAACTGGAGATGTTCACCAGCTGCTTCCAGAGAGATTCTCAACTGCAGATGTTCCCCAGCTGCTCCCAGACTGACCCTCAACTGGAGACGTTCCCGAGATGCTTCCAGAAAGATTCTCAACTGCAGATGTTCCCCAGCTGCTCCCAGACCGACTCTCCACTGGAGCTGTTCTCCAGCTGTCTCCAGACCATCAACTGGAAATGTTCACCAGTTGATGAAGAGACCAACCCTCCACTGCAGATGTTCTCCAGATGTTTCCAGACTGACCTCTAAGCTAAACCCCATTTCTCTAGAAAGAGCTTTACAGCTCACTTGTGGTTCCGAGATGGGGCTCAACTGCTTCTGCCTCTGAAGCCTAGGAAAGCCCTGAGCAGGAATTTATTTCCCTTCTTCGATTTATAAATGTCATCTCAGACTCATTTTTGTTTCCTGCCATCTCTTCAGCTTTCATCAATCACTCTAAAGGCATCTGACGTAGCGTTTTCCTCACGCTCGGCTGCCCCAACGGTTCCATTTCCAGTCCCTCTTCGGGCCAGGAACCTGTTTGAAACCATCAGCGAGGAGCGAGGTGAAACGTGGAGCTAAACCCACGCGACTGAAAAGGAGATTGTGAAGGGTGTTTCCATCTCCAGCTTCTCCTCGGGGCTGGGTTGGATGGTTGCCCAGCGGAATCTGGCCCCAACACAAACTGGATGGGTCAGTTCTTCCTCCAGAGCCTAGAGGGATGTCTCCAAGTCTCCACGAACCTCTTTCTACTTGAATGAATGCCACCACCGTGGGTTTCATCACTGAGGTTCCTTGGATTTGGTCACCACCACAGGGACAGAAAGTTGTTATGGGAGAGAACTCAAGCAAAGAAACTCCTCCTTCGGAGAAAAGCACCTCAAGCTCTTCACGGAGAAGTTCTACACCAACAGCTCTGAAGCCTGAGGTGACCCACAGGACAAAGAGCAAAAGAGACCTTTCAGATTCCTTCTGCAAGTGTCTTCGTCCTCTCTAGAAGGGTGAAGTTCATCCACCCACACCTTCCAACATCTGCTATCTCCACCAAGCCTGCAGGAGATGAATGAGCTGGAACTTATGGATGTGTGGTCATAGACCCAAAGAATGCCCAAAGTCACTATTTAGAATCCTAGAATGGTTTGGGTTGGAAAGGGCCTTGAACATCATCCAGTTCCAACGCTTGCGATGGGCAGGGACACCTCCCACTGGATCAGGGGCTCCAAGCTCCATCCAACGTGGCCTTCAACACCTCCAGGGATGGGGCAGACACAGCTTCTCTGGGAAACCTGTTCCAGTTCCTCCCCAACCTCATCCTGAAGAAATTCCTCCTCCTGTCCAGTCTAACTCTGCCCCTCTCCAGTTTATCCCCATTGCCCCTTGTCCTATCCCCACAAGCCTTTGGGAACAGCCCCTCCCCAGCTTGCTTGGAGCTCCTTCAGGTACTGGAAAGTCTCCAGAAGGTCTCTTTAGAGCCTTCTCCAGGCTGAACAAGCCCAGCTCTCTCAGCCTGTCCTCGCACGGGAGGTTCTCCATCCCTCGTATCATCCTTGGAGCCTCCTCTGGCCCCGTTCCAACAGCTCCATCTCCTTCTCCTGCTGAGGATTCCAGACCGTGACCAACGTGACGTGACAACCTCGCTACAACCTCCTCCCAGGCAGGTTCAGGAGAGCTTTTAGGTCTCCCCTCAGTCTTCTTTCCTCCACCCTAAACAGCCTCAGATTCCTCAGCTGCTCCTCCTACGACTTGTTCTCCAGATGCTTCCCTCTCGCAGGAGCCAGAAGCTCCCTGTCCAGCCTTGGAGGCTGGTGGGGGTGGAGAAGTCAATCTATTGACTAACTTTAATCCAATTTGAAAGATTGACAAGGCCTGACTAATTAACAGAGAACCACCCTTCCCACCACACTCCTTGAAAGGGGTCACTGGGGATGCAGAAGACCTGGATGATTACGATGGGGCTGAGGCAATAAGATATTATGGGATTGATTAGATTTTATGAGTCCCCTGGTGGAGACGACAAAACATTTAATCTTGTTGCCGTCACCGCATCAGTAGCAGCTCCTACGTTAGAGCCGCTCCCGATTCCACCCTCTAATCCATTTCCAATTTGCTCTTTTTTCCAGTTCGAAAAAGGTTTTTTTTTTTCATTTTGCAACTAAGGAAACAGATCTGAGTGGTCAACGCAGCAAAGAACAGACAAACCAGGTTGGAAAAGACGTTAAAGATCATCAAACGCAACTGCGAACCCCCCAACGTGTCGCTAAGAGCCACGTCCACACGGCTACAGCAAGGATTGAATTGAAAAAAAATCAAATCCTATGATGAAATGTGGTCATCGTGCAATGGGTTGGGTCAGAAGGGACCTCAAAGCCCATCCAGGTCCATCCCTGCCATGGGCAGCGACACTTCCCACTGCATCAGGGGCTCCAAGCGCCATCCAGCCTGGCCTTCAACACCTCCCTGCTGGTCCCACGGCTTTGGATGCAGCCCAGGACGCAGTTCCCCATCACTGGGTGCTTCTAAGAGGAGTCTGGCTCCCTCATTCCCTCTTTCCGCTGTTCGTAGAATCACAGAATCACCAGGTTGGAAAAGACCCACCGGATCATCGAGTCCAACCATTCCCATCAATCACTAACCCATGGCCCTGAGCACCTCGTCCACCTGTCCCTTAAACCGCTCCAGGGAAGGGGACTCAATCCCTGCCTCTTCCAACACCCAGTGACCCTTTCCGTGAAGATTTTTTTCCTAATATCCAGCCTGACCCTCCCCTGGTGGAGCTTGAGGTCATTCCCTCTTGTCCTGTCCCTTGGGAGAAGAGCCCAGCTCCCTCCTCTCCACAACCTCCTCTCAGGGAGTTGCAGAGAGCAATGAGGTCTCCCCTCAGCCTCCTCTTCTCCAGGCTAAACAGCCTCAAGTCCTTCAGCCGTTCCTCCTAACCCCTGTGAGAAGTCACTGGCAAGATGCCTCCTTTCCAAACTCCATCCACACCTCTGTCCCTCAAGGAAAAGCCATGAAAACAAGTTGCAGTATTATAAAAGACTTCCTAACACAAACCATGAAATCATGGAATGGGTTGGGTTGAAATGGACCTCAAAGATCATCCAGTTCCATCTCCTGCCATGGGCAGGGACACCTCCGACCAGATCAGGGGCTCCAAGCCCCATCCAACGTGGCCTTCAACACCTCCAGGGATGGGATCTGGGGCTTCTGGTTGACAGCAACTTAGAATCATGGAACTATGAGATGGTTTGGGTTGCAAGAGACCTCAAAGCCCATCTAGTTCCACGCCTGCCATGGGCAGGGACACCTCCCACTGGATCAGGTTGCTCCCAGCCCCATCCAGCCTGGTCTTCAACACCTCCAGGGATGGAGCAGCCACCGTGTTTCTTGGCAACCTGTTCCAGGTTGTCTCCACCCTCCTGGCGCACCCGTTACTCCTTGGTTGGTTTCACCCAGCAGCACCCCCTCCTCCTCCTCTTTCCATCTCCTACGAACGACGGTGAATTGAAAGGGATTGTCCCCTTGCGGCTCTTACCTGGCTGTGGCGGGTGGGGTGGTGGCATCTGGTGGTGCATCATGGGGTAGGGTGGGGGCTGCTGGTGAGGCAGCAGGCCGGGATGTGCCGGGGCCCCCAGGGGGTTCATCCCGGGCCCGCTGGGGTGCTGGTGGGACTGGGGGGGGTTCTGACTGTGCTGCTGCTGCTCCATTTGCTGCCGAGCCCTCAACTCGGCGTATTTCAGCTGCTCCATGTGAAAGTTCTGACGTTCCGTCAGCAGCTGCTGCCTCTGCTGCTCCAACTACAGCGAAAAAAAAGAACAGGGGTGAAAAGGCAAAGTGAAGGTTAGAACATTCATTTCAAGTCGTATCTACAAATCAAGTTCCTACTCTATAGATAATCCACAGGGTTCAAGTTCATAGAATCACAGAATCATAGAATCATCAGGTTGGAAGAGACCCATCGGATCATCGAGTCCAACCATTCCTATCAAACACTAACCCATGGTCCTCAGGACCTCATCCACCTGTGCCTTAAACACCTCCAGGGAAGGGGAATCAACCACCTCCCTGGGCAGCCTCTTCCAATGCACAATGACTCTTTCCGTGAAAAACTTCCTCCTAATCTCCAGCCTAAATCTCCCCTGGTGGAGCTTGAGGCCATTCCCTCTTGTCCTGTCCCCTGTCCCTTGAGAGAAGAGCCCAGCTCCCTCCTCTCCACAACCTCTTTTCAATGAGTTGTAGAGAGTAATGAGGTCTCTCACCAGTCTCCTCTTCTCTAGGCTAAACCCCCCCAGCTCTCTCAGCCATTCCTCATAAGGCCTGTTCTCCAGCCCCTTCACCAGCTTCGTTGCTCTTCTCTGGACTCTCTCCAGAGCCTCAACATCCTTCTTGTGCTGAGGGGCCCACAACTGAACACAGGATTCAAGGAACAGTCTCACCAGTGCTGAGTCCAGAGGGAGAAGAACCTCCCTGGCCCTGCTGGTCACACCATTTCTGATCCAAGCCAGGATGCCATTGGCCTTCTTGGCCCCCTGGGCACACTGCTGCCTCATGGTCAGTCACTGTCGACCAACACCCCCAGGTCCCTCTCCTCCTGGCAGCTTTCTAGACAGACGTCTCCAAGTCTGTAGCTCTGCATAGGGTTGTTGTGCCCCAAGTGCAGGACCTGCCATTTGGCCGTGTTAAACCTCATCCCATTGGACTCAGCCCATGGATCCAGCCTGTTCAGATCCCTTTGCAGAGCCTCCCGACCCTCCAGCAGATCAACACTTCCACCCAGCTTAGTGTCATCTGCAAACTTGCTAAGTTGGTTGGTCCTCAAGAAGCTCTCAATGAAGCATCTTATTCCAAGAGTCCTGCTGAGAATCACAGAACCACCAGGTTGGAAGAGACCCACTGGATCAACGAGTCCAACCATTCCCATCAATCACTAACCCATGTTCCTCGAGAAGATCCAGGATTAACACGATTCTAGAAGGAAGAATGTTTAGTGTTTGATAAGAATGGTTGGACTCGGTGATCCAGTGGGTCTCATCCAAGCTGGTGATTCTGTGATTCTGTTTTTCTCTCAATCTTCTAAGCTCCCCAGGGTAGTGGTGGAGTCTCCATTCCTGGAGAAGCTCAAAAAGTGTGTAGATGTGACATGGTTTAGTAGACACGGTTGGGGTGACTATCAGACTTGATGACCTTGGAGGTCTTTTCCTTGCTTCTATGACGCTCCATGCTGGAACGAGGAGGAATAGGAAACTAAAGAGCTTTTCACGTGCAAAAGCACAAGCTCAGCGATTCCTGAAAGAATCCTCCTGGTCCAGGTTGCCCAGGGAAGTCCTGGCTGCCCCATCCCTGGAGGTGTTGAAGGCCACGTTGGATGGAGCTTGGAGCAACCTGATCCAGCAGGAAGTGTCCCTGCAGGATGGTTTGGGTGGGAAGGGACCTTAAAGATCATCCAGTTCCACCCCTTCCATGGGCAGGGACACCTTCCACTGGATCAGGCGCTCCAAGCTCCATCCAACGTGGCCTTCAACACCTCCAGGGATGGGGCAGCCACAGCTTCTCTGGGCAACCTGCATCAGGGTCTCCCCACTCTCATCACAAAGAGTTTCTTCCTGATGTCTCACCTAGATCTCCTCCTTCCAATTTAAGGCCATTCCCCCTTGTCCCATCACTCCAGACGCTTGGAAAAAGTCCTTCTGCAGCTTTCCTGGAGCCCCTTTCAGTCCTGGAAGCTGCTCTGAGGTGTCCGCACAGCTTTCTCTTCTCCTGACCAACCCCAACTCTCTCCGTCTCTCCTAAGAGCCAGAGACGCTCCCATTCGACTCGTAACAATTTGATTTAAGATCTGAAACCGCCTTTCTCCATCGATTTCTTCGAAGCAGCCGCACGCCCGGTTTACAAATATTTCATGAGTTTTTGAAGTCGCTCTCCATAATTTATCTCCAAAGCCGGTTGCCAGGGAGACTTCCACCTAGTAGAACTTCTCCAAAACTCCCCCGAAGCTCCCTCAAGACTTTGTTTTAGCAGCCGGAGCGCTGACAAAGCAGGGACGAACGCGGAATGAAACCATTCACCGACGGAACCAACCAGATGGGATGGAGCCTCATGAATAAAAGATGCTCCTCGCTGGGGGCTGCTGGAGGGACCACAATGTGATTATTCATGCTGCCACGACGCCTTTTCTTCCCTTGACCAAGCGGAGAGGGGTTAGCGGGACCGAGTTGATAAAACGAAGAGACGCGGAGACCAAAGGGGTAATTGTGCGTGTGCGGCGAGAGATTCAGGAGGTGGTAGGCAGTTTGGAGAAGAATTATGGCAAGTGACCCGAAACAAAGGCTTAGGGGACAAACTCCGGCCACGCTCAGCGCTCCTATTCTTCTCGATTCCTGCTTCGCTCGCTTCGGGGAGCCCCAGTCCCAAAAAAAGCTTTTATGAGCATCCTCAGCAGCAAAGGATCAGAGAATCAGAGGAAGAGAATCGTGGAATCCTTTTGGTTGGAAGGGATCGTAACGATCATCCAGGTCCAACACAGTTGGGACACCTCCCACTGGATCAGGGGCTCCAAGCTCCATCCAACGTGGCCTTCAACAGCTCCAGGGATGGGGCAGCCACAGCTTCTCTAGGAAACCTCTTCCAGTTCCTCCCCAACCTCATGGTGAAGAAATTCCTCCTCCTGTCCAGTCTAACTCTGCCCTTCTCCCGTTTATCCCCATTGACCCTCATCCCATCCCCACAAGCCTTTGGGAACAGTCTCTCCACAGCTTTCCTGAGCCTCTTCAGGTCCTAGTAGGTCTCTCTAAGGCATCCTTGGAACCTTCTCTTCTCCTGAACAAGCCCAACTCTCTCAGCCTGTCCTCGGACGGGAGGTTCTCCAGCCCTCGCATCATCCTTGGAGCCTCCTCTGGCCTCGCTCCAACAGCTCCATCTCCTCCTTCTGCTGAGGATTCCAGAGGTGGCCCCAACCCTCCAGCTGAGGTGTCCCCAGAGAGGAGCAGAGGGGACAATCCCCTCCCTCCCTGCTGGCCACGTTCTTTGGATGGAGCCTTTACAGTAAAGGACAGATGCTGGATTTAGAGCAAGACAGCTCCAATGCTACCAGAGATGGTAATTATCAATTCTTACTGAAGAAGAAAGACCTGCACAAAGGTGAGAACCTCCTGAAGATGTGAGCACAAAGGGATCTCCAGTGACCGATGGAAGATCAGGCCCCTTACTTACCGCCTCTTTCTCTCTGTCCATAATAGTCTCCAGCTCCTCGAAATGGCGAAGTTTGATCTCCAGCTTCTTCATCTGCGTTTCCACCAGAAGAGCAACCAGGGACTTGATCTTTCTTTCTTCCACCGCCGCTAGGTGCTGAGGGAAAAAAAAAAAGGGGGTTTACTTTAAATGCATTTCACAGCATAGAATCGTAGAATCTCTTAGGCTGGAAAAGACATTGAGATCATCAATTCCAACCAGACGTGTCTGCTATGAAATCACAGAATAGTTTGGGTTGGAAAGGACCTTAAAGATCACCCAGTTCCAACCGGCAGCCATGGGCAGGGACACCTCCCACTGGAGCAGGGGCTCCAAGCTCCATCCAACGTGACCTTCAACACCTCCAGGGATGGAGCAGCCACAGCTTCTCTGGGCAACCTCTTCCAGTTCCTCCCCACTCACATCATGAAGAAATTCCTCCTCCTGTCCAGTCTAACTCTGCCCCTCTCCACTTTATCCCCATTGCCCCTCGTCCTATCACTTTGGGAACAGCCCCTCCACAGCTTTCCTGGAGCCCCTTCAGGTTCTGGAAGCTGCTCTAAGGACTCCTTGGAGCCTTCTCTTCTCCTGAACATCCCAACTCTCTCAGCCTGTCCTCGCACGGGAGGTTCTCCAGCCCTCGCATCATCCTCGGAGCCTCCTCTGGCCCCGTTCCAAGAGTTGATGCTCGGACCCAGAAGGCGTTGGAAGATTATTAAGCTTTTAATCAAAAAAATAGGTGTCAAGATTTAACGCAAGAAGAATTGTAGATGCTCCAGGCTCCTCGGCAGCCGAGCCTCTCCTCGAAGGCACGGAGAGAGCTCTCAGCAGGAATGCAAATGAGGGAGCACGGGGAGGCTGCGGAGTCAACTTCAGGTCATCCAAAAAGCCTTCAAGCCCAACGCACGCAGGAGGCTTTTACCTGGAAGGCTCCGCAAACCCATTGAGATGCCTCCTGGGTCCCTTCGCTGATCAAATATGAGAAAGGAACGAAGTTCTAGCTCAGCTTATTCCCACCACGGCTCGAAAGCAGAAGCTTTCTCAGCAGATCCACCTCGGGCTACGGAAACCGTGCAGAGAAACCTCTGAATACACAAATATTGGAAGAAACAGCTAAAAAAAAAAAAAAACCTCTCCCCCTCTCCAGTTGCTTTTTATAACCAGGTCACATCGTATCCCTGTGCAGATAAAAGCTGAAGGCAAAGCTGGATTTAAACGGCAAAAGCAAATAGGGAGGAAAAAAAGCAAAGAGATTCTTCGCGAGGCTGGAGATTGAACCCACACATCAATTATCCAGTGGGGGAACCTATATGTGTGCGTTATACGCGATAGAAAAGACAATTTATAGAAGTGATTCACGTTTTCCCAGTGGGAAAAGCACGTTAACGGAGCCTTCTCTCAGGTTTTGTTCCACGCCTGCCGCTCACTGTGAAAAATACTCTCCAAACATCCATCATGGGGCCTGCTCGGAAGGTTCTGCGTTAACTGGAGGGTAGGGAGGCTCTGCAAAGGGATCTGAACAGGCTGGATCCATGGGCTGAGTCCAACGGGATGAGGTTTAACACGGCCAAATGGCAGGTCCTGCACTTGGGGCACAACAGCCCTATGCAGAGCTACAGACTGGGAGAAGTCTGGCTGGAAAACTGCCTGGAGGAGAGGGACCTGGGGGGTGTTGGTCGACAGCGACTGACCATGAGGCAGCAGTGTGCCCAGGGGGCCAAGAAGGCCAAGGGCATCCTGGTTTGGATCAGAAATGGTGTGACCAGCAGGGCCAGGGATGTTCTTCTCCCTCTGTACCCAGCACTGGTGAGGAGTGGCCTCGAATCCTGTGTTCAGTTGTGGGTCCCTCAGCACAAGAAGGATGTTGAGGCTCTGGAGTGAGTCTAGAGAAGAGCAACGAAGCTGGTGAAGGGGCTGGAGAACAAGGGTTAGGAGGAGTAGATGAGGGACGTGGGGTGGTTCCACCTGGACAAGAGGAGACTGATGAGGAGACCTCATTGCTCTCTGCAACTCCCTGAGAGGAGGTTGTGGGGAGGAGGGAGCTGGGCTCTTCTCCCAAGGGACAGGGGACAGGACAAGAGGGAATGGCCTCAAGCTCCGCCAGGGGAGATTTAGGCTAGAGATTAGGAGGAAGTTTTTCACACAGAGGGTCATTGGGCATTGGAATAGGCTGCCCAGGGAGGTGGTTGATTCCCCTTCCCTGGAGGTGTTTAAGGCACAGGTGGATGAGGTCCTGAGGGCCATGGTTTAGTGTTTGATAGGAATGGTTGGACTCGATGATCCGATGGGTCTCTTCCAACCTGGTTGTTCTATGATTCTATGAACAGGCAAAGGATGTTTCTCAACCGTGGGGTCGCAGAAAGATTTATGGACCCAGAATGGGTTGAGTGGGAAGGGATCTCAAAGCTTATCTAGCTCCAACTCGGCTTCCATGGGCAGGAACACCTCCCACTGGATCAAGATGGTCCAGGCCCCATCCAACCTGGCCTTCAACACCTCCAGAGATGGAATCGGGGGGTTCCGCTGACGGCAAGGTAGAATCTATAGAATTGTTTGGGGTGGAAGGGACCTCAAAGATCATCCAGTTGCACCCCTGCCATGGGCAGGGACACCTCCCACTGGATCAGGGGCTCCAAGCCCCATCCAACCTGGCTTTGAACACCTCCAGGGATGAGATCAGAGGGTTGCGGTTGCAGCAAAGGAGAATCATGGAACTATAGAATCATTTGGGGTGGAAGTGACCTCAAAGATCATCCAGTTACAATCCCTTCCACAGGCAGGGACACCTCCCACTGGATAAGGCTGGGCCACCTCCCACTGGATCAGGCTGGGACACCTTCCACAGTTGAGCAGGAAGGAGGGCTATTTTTTTAGAGATGGAAAAGGGCGACGGCTGAGAGGAAGGAGGCAAAAAGAAGAAGTTGGCTCTCAGCCACGTTGAGCTGCAAACAGAGGCTGATATTTAGCAAGCTGTGCTCCGAACTCCGGGGCAAACACTGAGCTGGAGAAAGGAAGCGCTAGAAAAGTCCCTGCTAATTCTAATTATAAACAGATTGTCTCTAAAGCGTCTGATACTGTTTTCATCACCAATATGTCGTGTGGTTTGAAAGCACAGAATCATAGAATGGGTTGGGTTGGAAGGGACCTCAAAGATCATCCAGTCCCACCCCTGCCATGGGCAGGGACACCTCCCACTGGATCAAGGGCTCCATCCGACATGGCCTTCAACACCTCCAGGGATGGGGCAGCCTCACAAACCTCAATGGAGAACATTTCTTCCTAATATCTCATCACAATCTCCGCTCTTGCAACTTCAAACCATTGTCCTTGTCCTATCCCTGCCCTCCCTGGAGTCCCTTTCAGTCCTGGAAGCTGCTCTAAGGTCTCCTTGGAGCCCTCTCTTCTCCAGGCTGAACAAGCCCAACTCTCTCAGTCTGTTTTTGGATGGGAGGTGCTCCAGCCACTGGATCATCTCTATGGTCTCTTCTGGACGTGTTCCAACAGTTCTATGTCCTTCCCGTGCTGCCCACTCCCTCCAACGTGCACTCATAGCCCAGAAACCCCCCGTGTCCTGGACTGCACCCAAAGCCACGTGGCCAGCAGGGAGGGAGGGGACTGTCCCCTCTGCTCCTCTCTGGGGACACCTCAGCTGGACGGTTGGGGTCAGCTCTGGAATCCTCAGCAGAAGGAGGAGATGGAGCTGTTGGAACAGGACCAGGGGAGGCTCCAAGGATGATGTGAGCGCTGGAGAACCTCCCGTATGAGGACAGGTTGAGAGAGTTGGGATGTTCAGGAGAAGAGAAGGCTCCGAGGAGACTTTAGAGCAGCTTCCAGATCCTGAAGAGGCTCCAGGAAAGCTGGGGAGGGGCTGTTCCCAAAGGCTTGTGGGGACAGGACGAGGGGCAATGGGGATAAACTGGAGAGGGGCAGAGTTAGACTGGACAGGAGGAGGAACTTTTTCATGATGTCACTGGGGAGGAATTGGAACAGGTTTCCCGGAGAAGCTGTGGCTGCCCCATCCCTGGAGGTGTTGAAGGCCACGTTGGATGGAGCTTGGAGCCCCTGATGCAGTGGGAGGTGTCCCTGCCCATGGTTGCAGGTTGCAACTGGATGATCTTTGAGGTCCCTTCCAACCCAACCCATTCTATGATTCTATTCTAATATGTCAGATGCGGTTGTAACAAGTCTAAAGTACTAAGAGTGAAAGATCAGACTGGAAAAGTCAGTAGGACACACTCAACACCTCGTTATGTCCACTACTACGTCCTGAAATCCATCAAGAAATCAACACCATGGATCCTTTTTTGGTGTCTATGAAGCAGGTGATGTAGAACTTAGAACTTAAGAAACCCAAATCGGAATTTGAATCGAAATTAAAAAAAAAAAAATGCATGATGAGAAAATGGATTTGGAAAAAAAAAAGTCTGAAAGAAGCAAAGAGGTCTGGTTCCTGCGAGAAGAAAACGCGAGACACCATGTAATTAGTAATCAGAGGGTAACGAAAAAGCTATTAGCCAGGACACTGATTCAAAGCACAGCTCATTAAGAGCCGGCAGACAAATAAATAGAAGTTTAATGACAGGAAGACAAGATTGTGCTCTTCACGGTACGTGGTGCCCCTCAACAAAAGGGTCATCAAGTTGTCCATGAAGAACTGTAGGAGGGAACTGGAAGGGTCGAATTGAACATCACGATGTTTCTACAGAGCCCGAGCACCAAACGCTGCTGGGAAGTCCATGGGACAAGAGAAGAAGCTGCAAGAAGGGTTTGGCCACCCAATCATAGAATCATAGAACAATCAGGTTGGAAGAGACCCATCAGATCATCGAGTCCAACCATTCCTATCAAACACTAAACCATGGCCCTCAGGACCTCATCCACCCGTCCCTTAAACACCTCCAGGGAAGGGGAATCGACCACCTCCCTGGGCAGCCTGTTCCAATGCCCAATGACCCTCTGTGTGAAAAACTTCCTCCTAATCTCCAGCCTAAATCTCCCCTGGTGGAGCTTGAGGCCATTCCCTCTCGTCCTGTCCCCTGGCACTTGGGAGAAGAGCCCAGTTCCCTCCTCTCTACAACCTCCTTTCAGGTAGTTGTAGAGAGCAATGAGGTCTCCTCTCAGCCTCCTCTTCTCCAGGCTAAACCCCCCCAGCTCTCTCAGTCACTCCTCATAAGGTCTGTTCTCCAGCCACTTCACCAGCTTCCTTGCTCTTCTCTGGACTTGCTCCAGAGCTTCATCATCCTTCTTGTGCTGAGGGGCCCACAACTGAACACAGGATTCAAGGAGTGGCCTCACCAGTGCTGAGTCCAGAGGGAGCATCATCTCCCTGTCCCTGCTGGTCACACCATTTCTGATCCAAGCCAGGATGCCCTTGGCCTTCTTGGCCCCCTGGGCACACTGCTGCCTCATGGTCAGTCGCTGTCGACCAACACCCCCAGGTCCCTCTCCTCCTGGCAGTTTTCCAGCCAGACTTCTCCCAGTCTGTAGCTCTGCACAGGGTTGTTGTGCCCCAAGTGCAGGACCTGCCATTTGGCCGTGTTAAACCTCATCCCATTGGACTCAGCCCATGGATCCAGCCTGTTCAGGTCCCTTTGCAGAGCCTCCCTACCCTCCAGCAGATCAACACTTCCACCCAGCTTAGTGTCATCTGCAAACTTGCTAAGGGTACCCTCAATGCCTTCATCCCAAACCTCTATCCTCAGCGTTGTAGCCAGACCTAGAGAGGTGAGACGTCCTTGCAAATCCATGATAAACATGGTTTGGGGCCATTTCTGAGGGATCTTCCTTGATTCCATCATCAGAAGAGCAACTGCCTAATTAAAACTTGGTGCTACGTCATTTTGGAGCTCAAGTAGAAGAAACCGAAGGCGGCTCCTTCAGGGTCCTAGAGATGAGGAGATGCAACCATGGAGATGTGGCACAAAGGATGGGTTTAAGAAGAACTCTCGTGTGAAACGTGGCCAATGGACGTTTGCGTGAAACAAACCTTCGCTTTGGTGGCTGCTGAGGCCAGAGCAGCAGCTGCAGCTGTAGCGACGTTTCCTTCCGAGATTTCGTGTTCCACTTTCTTCTTCCCGGCCTCGTTCTCTTTGTCTTTGCTGGCGTCGACGTTCTCCTTGTTCTCTTCTGCCTCCTTTTCTTCTGAAAAAGAGATTTACGCCAAGGTCGTTAGGTGGGCTCACCCTTCATTAACAGCATCGCGAATGGTCAAACAAATCCACTCAACACCACGTGGAATGATGACACCTCCAAACCCTGGTAGGAGAACAATTCCAGTGGAAGAGGACCTGATCCAACACACACGGCACCTTCAAATGCCTTGAGTCTCCATCCTATCGGTTCATCTTCTGCCACCAGCTGACAACCACCAGAAAAATTTCATTGAATTATAGAAAGGTTTGGCTGGAAAAGACCTCGGAGATCATCGAGTCCAACCATTCCCGTCCACTAGAAACCAGATCCCTGAGCTCCTCATCTCCCCGGCTTTTAAACCCCTCCAGAGATGGGGAATCCACCACTGTCAGGGTTTGAGAAACCTTTCCGTGAAGGAATATTTCCTAATATCCAATCTAAACGTCTCATGGCACAACTCAAGGCCATCTCCTCTCATCCCGTCCCTTGTCCCGTGGGAGAAGAGCTCAGCACCCATCTCACCACAGCCTCCTTTCCAGGAGCTGCAGAGAGCAATGAGGTCTCCCCTCAGCCTCCTCTTCTCCAGGTTAAACAGTCTCAGGTCCCTCAGCTGCTCCTCACAACCCTTGTTCTCCAGCCCCTTCCCCAGCTCCGTTCCCTTCTCCAGACATTCTCCAGCCCCTCAAGGTCTTTCTTGGAGTGAGGGACCCAAAACTGACCCCAGGATTTGAGCTGTGGTTTCACCACCACCAAGTCCAGGGGTCACAGTTGAGTTTATCATCTCTCCACTCACTTGAGAAGAAGCTATCACAGCTCAAGCAGCTTGAGGAATATCTGGGAAGTGTTTACCTGGCTTGGGGTCGGCAGTCGCTTCGCTTTCTTGCTCTTTTTCTGGATTCCTCTCATTTTCTCCTTCTTGGGCTTTATCGCCTTCCTCAATTTCACTCTCCGCTTTGCTTTCCACCTAAATGGGATGAAAGATTAGTTGGAGGATGGAAGTTATCGAAGAAAATCAGTGTTAATTTGGTTTATGGCTTTCAAATGAATTCCCAGTCATAAAGGAAGAGAATAAATGTGAAGGCTGAGAGCTCCTAAAGCTAATTGTGGTGATCACAGCGGCAATCGGAGTGAAGAGAGTAACAGCTACAGGGGAATGAAACCCACTGGATCTGGTAACCCAGGTCAAAGCAGCGTGGCCAGCAGGGAGGGAGGGGATTGTCCCCTCTGCTCCTCTCCGGGGACACCTCAGCTGGACGGTTGGGGCCACCTCTGGAATCCTCAGCAGAAGAAGGAGATGGAGCTGTTGGAACGGGGCCAGAGGAGGCTCCAAGGATGATGCGAGGGCTGAAGAACCTCTCGTATGAGGACAGGTTGAGAGAGTTGGGCTTGTTCAGCCTGGAGGAGTCTCTGAGGAGACCTTAGAGCAGCTTCCAGAAGCTGAAGGGTCTCCAGGGAAGCTGGGAAGGGGCTGTTCCCAAAGGCTTGTGGGGATAGGATGAGAGTCAATGGGGATAAACTGGAGAGGGGCAGAGTTGGACTGGACAAGAGAAGGAACTTCTTCCCAATCAGGGTGGTGAGGAACTGGAACAGGTTTCCCAGGGAAGCTGTGGCTGCCCCATCCCTGGAGGTGTTGAAGGCCATGTAGGATGGAGCTTGGAGCCCCTGATCCAAGGCATGGCAGGGTTGGATCTGGATGATCTTTAAGGTCCCTTCCAACCCAAACACTCCTATGATCGATCTGAAGGTATGAGAGATCCTGAGCTACGACAAGAGCTACAACAGGTACAACATGTTCCTTCCCTGGAGGGGTTTAAGGGACAGGTGGACGAGGTGCTGAGGGCCATGGGTTAGTGACTGATGGGAATGGTTGGACTTGATGATCTGGTGGGTCTCGTCCATCCTGGTGATTCTAGGATTCTGTGTTCTACCTCCCCAACACTGCCAACTCCAGTTCTCTGGGCTTCAATTTTATACCCTGGAGCCCAGTTCCTAATGTACACAACATTCGCTTGTCCCCAAAGCTCCAAATGAGCTTCCCACAGCTTCCTCATGAGGCAGCAGTGTGCCCAGGGGGCCAAGAAGGCCAAGGGCATCCTGGCTTGGATCAGAAATGGTGTGACCAGCAGGGCCAGGGAGGTTCTTCTCCCTCTGGACTCAGCACTGGTGAGGCCGCTCCTTGAATCCTGTGTTCAGTTGTGGGCCCCTCAGCACAAGAAGGATGTTGAGGCTCTGGAGCGAGTCCAGAGAAGAGCAACGAAGCTGGTGAAGGGGCTGGAGAACAGGCCCTATGAGGAGCGGCTGAGAGAGCTGGGGGGGTTCAGCCTAGAGAAGAAGAGGCTGAGGGGAGACCTCATTGCTCTCTACAACTCCCTGAGAGGTGGTTGTGGAGAGGAGGGAGCTGGGCTCGTCTCCCAAGGGACAGGACAAGAAGGAATGGCCTCAAGCTCCACCAGGGGAGATTTAGGCTGGAGATTAGGAGGAAGTTTTTCACAGAAAGGGTCATTGGGCATTGGAACAGGCTGCCCAGGGAGGTGGTTGATTCCCTTCCCTGGAGGTGTTTAAGGGATGGGTAGATGAGGTGCTGAGGGACACGGTTTAGTGTTTGATAGGAATGGTTGGACTCGATGATCCGATGGGTCTCTTCCAACCTGGTTGTTCTATGATTCAATTCTGTAGAAGCCACAGTCCCAAAAGCAGCTGGTGGCAACAGGGTGATGGAAAATCACACCCTAAGGACACACTCAGCTACCTGCACACACTCAGCTGCTCTTCTGATACACAAGGATAACTCAGGGTCATAAATATCAAAATTACTCTTTCAGAACCAGAGCACAGAGCCAAACTCACCTTCTCAGCCTGCTGCCCATCAGTCTCAGTTTCCATTTTTTCTTCTTCAGCTCCATCTGAGAAAAAAAAAAAAAAACCAACGTATTTAGAATTGCGGTAACATCAATTTATCGCAGGGAACATTTAATTCACGGAATCATGGAAAGGTTTGGGTTGGAAAGGACCTCAAAGACCATCCAGTTCCCATCCCCAGCCATAGGCAGCGACACCTCCCACTGGAGCAGGTTCCTCAAAGCTTCATCCAGCGTGGCCTTCAACACCTCCAGGGATGGGGCAGACACAGCTTCCCTGGGAAATCTGTTCCAGTTCCCCCCCACTCACATCATGAAGAAATTCCTCCTCCTGTCCAGTCTAACTCTGCCCCTCTCCAGTTTATCCCCATTGCCCCTCGTCCTGTCCCCACAAGCCTTTGGGAACAGCCCCTCCACAGCTTTCCTGGAGCCCCTGCAGGGTCTGGAAGCTGTTCTAAGGTCTCTCTCTGTAGAGTCTTCTCTTCTCCAGGTTGAACAAGCCCAACTCTCCCAGCCTGTCCTTGGATGGGAGGTTCTCCAGCCCTCGCATCATCCTTGGAGTCTCCTCTGGCCCCGTTCCAACAGCTCCATCTCCTCCTTCTGCTGAGGATTCCAGAGCTGGCCCCAACCCTCCAGCTGAGGTGTCCCCAGAGAGGAGCAGAGGGGACAATCCCCTCCCTCCCTGCTGGTCACGTGGCTTTGGATGCAGCCCAGGACACAGGTTTGGACCCAGATGGGCTTTGAGGTCCCTTCCAACCCAAACCCCTCTCTGATTCTATGACTTTTAGCAGAGCCCGAGGCCGAGCTCGGCAACATCCACCTCATCCCCTAATTCCCACGGCTCAGCCGTCGCGTTATTCAGCGTTTTTCCCCAAGCTGCTCCTGTAGATGGTTGTCGGTTCCAAGATTAACCTCCATTACGGAGCTGCCAGCCTTGTAATTCCGCCTTAGCACACGATCCCCTGAGCTGTTTTCTGCGAGAGGCCTCTCCAGAGGTCTCCCCAGAGCTGTTGTCATGCGCTGCAGGTCACCTGAAGATTTCAATCCCATCCTACAGGTGCTGCAAAGATCACAATTCTCCGACGCAGCCTTCAGAATAATTACTCCAAACCAGAGCAACGCGAAGCAGGAGGAAACGTGTTAAAACAGCGACGCTGCTCTCGAAAGCTAGGGAACCTTTGGTATTTTTAACCCATGTCTCCTCCACGATGCTTTGATGGGAAACCCCGCATGGTGACACCTCATATCCCACCCCTTGGACCTGCTGCTCTGCTGAACATGATCTCCAGGTGGTTGTCCAGTCCTACACAGCTCTTTTGGGCAACCTGGGCCAGCAGGGGGAGGTGTCCCTGCCCATGGAGGGGTCGGAACCGGATGATCTTTGAGGTTCCAACCCAAACCTTTCTACGATTCTATCCTTCTCCGTAATGTGTCAGTTCTGGAGTCCTCAACACAGCAAAGACACGGAGCTGGTGGAGCAAGTCCAGAAGAGGCCATCAAGATGATGCGAGGGCTGGAGAACCTCCCGTACGAGGAAAGGATGAGAGAGTTGGGGTTGTTCAGCCTGGAGAGGAGAAGGCTCCAGGGAGACCTTAGAGCAGCTTCCAGGAAGGAAAGGAGCTCCAGGAAAGCTGGGGAGGAGCTCTGGATCAAGGAGGACAGGGACAGGACAAGGGGAATGGTTTGAAGCTGAAAGAGGGGAGATGGAGATGAGATCTTCGGGAGAAATGTTCTTCTGTGAGGGTGGGGAGGCCCTGGAACAGGTTGCTTAGAGAAGCTGTGGCTGCCCCATCCCTGGAGGTGTTGAAGGCCACGTTGGATGGGGCTTGGAGCCCCTGATCCAGTGGAAGGTGTCCCTGCCCATGGCACAGGGTAGAATTAGATGATCTTTAAGGTCCCTTCCAACCCAAACTATTCTACGATTCAACAAACTAAGAGATCTTTTCCAACCTTAAAGCTGCTAAGATTCCATAAAACATGACTTAGGGGACGTTTGGCAGGTTCTCTCGCTGCTGGGAGTTCAGAAAGCACCCGATGCCTCTTGGAGGTCTATATTTGGAACCCCAAAAGCCTGACCTTGACCAGAGTCACCTTCAGAGTGTCCTCCCGCCAGGCGTGAAAGAGCCCTGAGCTTCACGAGACAGCTACGTGCCTCCTGCTGCTGCTCCTTCTGTTCGCTTCTTGGCTGACGAGACTGAGCTCTTCAAGCTCGTAACCTCTTAATTACTGTCTGCTTGGCACTCAAATTGCAATTACGGAGAGAACTGACGAGCTCTGCCAAAACAGAGCCCAGTGCCCTCGCGTTACCGAGTAGCAACAGTTGTCCCACCTCCCTTCGGCGGCGGCAGCAGAAGACGGAGCCCAGAGGAGGCCATGGAGATGATCCCAGGGCTGGAGAACCTCCCGTAGGGGGACAGGATGAGAGAGTTGGGGTTCAGCCTGGAGAAGAGAAGGCTCCAAGGAGACCTTGAAGCAGCTTCCAGCATGGAAAGGGGCTCCAGAAAAGCTGGGGAGGGACTTTGATGAGGGAGGGCAGGGATGGGACAAGGGGAATGGTTTGAAGCTGAAAGAGGGGAGATGGAGATGGGATCTACAGGAGAAACGTTCTCCTGGGAGGGTGGGGAGGCCCTGGAACAGGTTGCCCAGGGAATTTTGCCTAATGTCCAATCTAAACTTCCCCTAAAGCGGCTTGAGGATGTTCCCCTCTCGTCCTTGTTCCTTGGGAGAAGAGCCCAGCACCCACCTCACCACAACCTCCTCGCCAGGAGCTGCAGAGAGTGATGAGGTCTCCCCTCAGCCTCCTCTTCTCCAGGTGGAACCACCCCAGGTCCCTCACAGCTGCTCCTCACAACCCTTGTTCTCCAGCCCCTTCCCCAGCTCCATTCCCTTTTCTAGATGTTCTCCAGCCCCTCAAGGTCTTTCCTGGAGTGAGGGGCCCACAACTGAACACAGGATTCGAGGAACAGTCTCACCAGGGCCGAGGTCAGAGGGAGAAGAACCTCCCTGGCCCTGCTGGCCACACTGCTTCTCATCCAAGCCAGGATGCTGGAGGCATTCTTGGCCACCTGGGCCACTGCTGCCTCATGCTCAACCAACCCCCTCAGGTCCTTCTCCTCCAGGCAGCTTTCCAGCTGCTCTTCCCCAAGTCTCCTGCGCCATGTGGGGTTCTGGAGCCCCTTGGATCGCTCCACACCCTTTCTGCTCCCGGCGAGAATAAACCTTTCCCTGGGAAGCTTCCTCGTTCATTTAGCAGGAGGGACGACACATGTTCGAGCCAAGTCTGGAGCTCTGCTCCGAGGCTTGAAAAAGCTGCCTGACAAAATCTAATCGAGATTTTTCCCTCTGACATTATTAGGTCACTAAATCCTAACTCCGAGATAAAACTTCGCAGCTCCTAGCTTCACAAATTGACTTATGGTGGCAGATCCTTCGGATAAGTAGGTTTATCTCAAAATAAGCCGAGAGGAGAACCATTATTGTCCAACCAGACCTTTTCCAGCAGGTTTTTCTTTTCTATGGAAGAGGAGAAGGCTCTGAAGGGACCTTAGAGCGACCTTCCAGAAGCTGAAGGGGCTCCAAGAAAGATGGGGAGTGGTCGTTCCCAAAGGTTTGGAGTGATAGGACGAGGGAGAATGGCTGAAAATTTGAGAAGGGAAGACTTGAGAGTTGACTTGAGGAGGAATTTCTTCAGGACGAGGTTGGGGAGGCCCTGAACAGGTTGCCCAGAGCAGCGGTGGCTGCCCCATTCCTGGAGGTGTTGAAGGCCACGTTGGATGGAGCTTGGAGCCCCTGATCCTGTGGGAGGTGTAAAGGGGTTGGAACTGGATGATCTTTACGGTCTTTTCCAACCCAAACCGTTCCACGTTTCTAGGACCTTTCCTAGAAGCCCCTTCCAGCACTGAAAGGTCACCATGAGGTCTCCTCGGAAGCTCAAGCTGAACAACCCCAGGGTCGTGTTTTAGTGATTGATGGGAATGGTTGGACTCGATGATCCAGTGGGTCACTTCCAACCTGGTGATTTTATGATTCTATGATTCTCTCAGCATCTACTCATAGGGGAAAAGGAAGATCAAGCTGCCCTTGGGCCTCCCCTTCCATCACGAGACACTTGATGGACACATCTCCAACCCAAACGTTCTTTGATAAGACATCAGGACACGTTCAGCTCCAAAGAATCAGAAGCTCCATCCGTGTGACAGTCAGATGATTGCAAACATCTTGATTTAACCGAGTTTCCCAGTCCTGGCTGGAGCAATAAATGGTATTTTGAAATCACGGTGACAACCTTAGGCAGGTTGTAGTCGATGGGTTTTGAAAAGCGCTTTCTCCTATCAGCTCCGAAGCCTTGATCTGCGGTGACAGCTCCGTCCCCACCGGCACAGGCCACTCCACGCTCACGGAGATGGAGGAGACCAGCAAAAACTATCAATTATTAGTTGAGGGGTTAATTAGGTTTGAGACAGGTTTTAGTGTCTAAATTACAGGCTATTGAAAATGCCTCGGAACCAGTAAGAGTCTCATAAAAATTCATCTCGAATGCACAGATCGTAGAATGAGTTGGGTTGGAAGAGACCTTAAAGATCATCCAGTTCCTCCCTGACCATGGGCAGGGACACCTCCCACTGCATCAGAGGCTTCAAGCTCCACCCTACGTGGCCTTCAACACCTCCAGGGATGAGGCAGCCACAGCTTCTCTGGGCAACCCCTTCCAGTTCCTCACCATTATCATCATGAAGAAATTCCTCCTCCTGTCCAGTCTAACTCTGCCCCTCTCCACTTTATCCCCATTGACCCTCGTTCTGTCCCCACAAGCCTTTGGGAACAGCCCCTCCCCAGCTTTCCTGGAGACCCTGCAGGGTCTGGAAGGTCACTCTAGGGCATCCTCAGAGCCTTCTCTTCTCCTGAACAAGCCCAACTCTCTCAGTCTGTCCTCGGATGGGAGGTTCTCCAGCCCTCGCATCATCCTTGGAGCCTCCTCTGGCCCTGTTCCAACAGCTCCATCTCCTCCTTCTGCTGAGGATTCCAGAGGTGGCCCCAACCCTCCAGCTGAGGTGTCCCCAGAGAGGAGCAGAGGGGACAATCCCCTCCCTCTCTGCTGGCCACACGGCTTTGGATGCAGCTCAGGAAACCGTTGGTTTCATGCTGAGCTCCTGTCGAGTGTTCCCCTGTCCAGCCCCCCAAGTCCTTCTCCTCAGGGCTGCTCTCCAGCCCATCCTCCCCTAGCCTGGAATGAACCCAGGGATTGCCCCGACCCAGAGGCAGGACCTTCCCTTGGCCTGGTTGAACCTCCCGAGGTTCTCCCAGCTCCACTTCTCCAGCTTGTAGCCAATTCCAAAACATTGACCTAAAATCCCCCGAAAATGCTTTGCAATTAGAGGAATCGCAGAACATCTTGGGTGGAAGTCCTTCTCCTCAGGGCTGCTCTCAATGAGTTTCAGTTCCAGTTTGGAAGCCTAAGTAGATATTTTTAGTCCTCCACAGTGACATTTCAATCCAAAACCTGAGGTGACACCACCCGAACCCCCAGCTCCGTTTCAGCAGTTGTGCCCCACAACACTCTCCGTGAAACTCTCGACCACATCGAGCTACGGATCCCCCCGTGGCCTCCGGTCAAAGCTGGTTTGGAGATGGAAGGCACCACAGACTGTGGAGTGACCCAGTTTGCTCTCGCCGAGCAGCTCCCCCAGGGAGAACCATCTGCTCTTGTCCTAATTTATTCCATTAGTCACAGTCCAATACAAATCGCATTAAGCAGCGCGGGGAGGTCGTATTTACGGGAGTCACCACGCGACTCATTCAGAAATAATCGCGTTAGGGTCAACTGCTCCCCAACTCCTCTCATGAAGCGACGAGAGCTTTGAAATCTCTCTTTTCAAGTCATGGGTGAGTTCTCCTCACCCACAAATCAGCAGAACCTCCAAGGATGGGGCAGTGGTTGAGCTCATAGAATCATAGACACTGGGTTAGCGTTTGATAGGAAAGGTTGGACTCGATGATCCGGTGGGTCTCTTCCAACCTGGTGATTCTATGATTCTATGATAGAAGAGTTTGGGTTGGAAGGGACCTTCATAGATCATCCAATCCCCGTGAAGAGAA
Source organism: Coccyzus lansbergi (assembly GCA_033558105.1). Lineage (NCBI taxonomy): Eukaryota > Metazoa > Chordata > Aves > Cuculiformes > Coccyzidae > Coccyzus > Coccyzus lansbergi. The sequence goes on along the minus strand of JAUMJK010001308.1, from coordinate 40,870 downwards.
GGGAGATCCTTAACCAGGTGAGGTTGCTCCGAGTCCCATTCAACCCAAGCTTCAACACCTCCAGGAATGGGGCAGCCACGACTTCTCTGAGCAACCTGGAGCACTGCAGATACATTGAGCTCTCAGACTGAGACTGGAGCTGGACGGGCTTTGAGGTCCCTTCCAACCCAAACCGTCCTGTGATTATTTGAATTAAAAAATAATCAACACAGAACCATGGAATGGCTTGCACTGGAAGGGACCTCAAAGCCCATCCCGTTCCAACCTCCCACCATGAGCAGGGACGCCTCCCACTGGACCAGGTTGCTCCAAGCCTTATCCAACGTGGCCTTCAACACCTCCAGGGACATCCACGGACATTACGAAACACCTCAGGAACTCGATTAGCAGAAATGTCTGTGTTTGGATGGACGACTCACCGATTTTCTCCGGCTCCTCAGGTCCCGTCCCGGCAATGCAGCTGCTCTCTAGTCCATACGTTGGATCCACCTTCCCAGAGGCTCTTGCTGCTTCCTGGACTTTCTTGACATGAGCTTCCACCAGCTCCAGCGGAACCTCCTCTCGGACTCGAGAAAACTCCTCTGATAAAAAAAAAAAAGAAAGGAAATATTACATGGTTGGACTCGATGATCCGATGGGTCTCTTCCAACCTGGTTGTTCTATGATTCTATGATTACATTCTGAGGCTTTTGAGACAATTTAAATGTTACAATTTCTCACATCAAGGTGCAGATCAATCCCATCACAACATGAATTCTCAGATACATCTATACCTTCTCTTCATTTTCTTTCTCAAATGCGGTAAGAAAGAGTCTCTTCCCAACCATGTTCAACTGTCTTGGACACGGAAAGATACAGAAAAAAGTGGAAGGAATTGTTTCATCAAGTTTTTTGGAGGCCAAATAGGAGAGATGGAAGAGAATGAGAAGTTTAGCACTTGGGGATTCACCCACAGCTCAGCGAAGGCCACTGGTTGAAGCAAAATCAGCTCCGAGGTGGTGCTACCAAACAATGTCAACAGTCGCTGAGCACAAAAGGGAAAGGAAAAGCACCTCTGGAGCTTCATAGAATGGTTTGGGTTGGAAGGGACCTTAAAGCCCATCCAGTTCCAGCCTCCTGCAGGAGAGAGGCATCTGTAACCTCATCAGGTTGCTCAGATCCTCATCTAACCTCATATCATCATAGAACGATGGACTGGTTTGGGTTGGAAGGGACCTTAAAGCCCATCCAGTTCCATGGGCAGGGACACCTGCCACTGGATCAGGTTGATCAAAGCTCCATCCAACCCTGGCCTTCAACACCTCCAGGGATGCAGCAACCACCACTGCTCGGGGCAACCTGTTCCAGGGCCTCCCCACCCTCCCAAGAGAACATTTCTTCCCAAGATCTCATCTCAATCTCTCCTCTTGCAGCTTTTAGCCTAGAGAAGAGGAGGCTGAGAGGAGACCTCACTACTCTCTACAACTCCCTGAAAGGAGGTTGTGGAGAGGAGGGAGCTGGGCTCTTCTCCCAAGGGACAGGGGACAAGACGAGAGGGAATGGCCTCAAGCTCCACCAGGGGAGATTTAGGCTCGAGATTAGGAGGAGGTTTTTCATGGAAAGGGTCATTGGGCATTGGAATAGGCTGCCCAGGGAGGTGGTTGATTCCCCTTCCCTGGAGGGGTTTAAGGGACGAGTGGATGAGGTCCTGAGGGGCTTGGTTTAGTGTTTGATAGGAATGGTTGGACTCGATGATCTGATGGGTCTCTTCCAACCTGGTTGTTCTATGATTCTATGATTCAAACTGTTCCCCATCATCCTATCCCACCACTCCTTGACCCAGAGCCCCTTCCCAGCTTTCCTGGAGCTCCTTTCAGTCCTGGAAGTTGCCCTAAGGTCTCCCTGAAGCCTCCTCTTCTCCTGAACAAGCCCAACTCTCTCAGCCTGGCCTTGGACAGGAGGTTCTCCAACCCTTGGATCACCCTTGGAGCCTCCCCTGGATTCCTTCTAAAAGATCCATGTCCTTCCTGTGCTGAGGACTCTGGAGCTGGATGCAGGGCTCCAGATGAGGTCTCACCAGAGTGGAGTAGAAGGCCCAGCAATCACTAACCCATGTCCCTCAGCACCTTGTCCACCTGTCCCTTAAATCCCTCCAGGGAAGGAGACTCGACGCCCTCCCTGGGCAGCCTCTGCCAGGGACCAATCACCCTTTCCAGGGAATATTTCCTCCTGCTGTCCAGCCTAAAAGTTTTAGAACTCATTACTCATCCTGAAGAACCTCTAGAAACGTCTGATGAAGAACCGACAACAACCCGTACCTAACGCGGCCTTTGCAGCCGCTGATGCCACCCGAGGATCCACCACGGATGCCAGGAAGGCCACGGTGCTCATCACGGGGTTGCCGGACTGGCTGAACGGGACGGGTTGATAAGCCAGCGGCCCCAGGGACGCGTCCGAGTTCTCCAAATAGGGATCTTCGATGGGGAGTCTCAGGAAGTGGAGGATGCACTCGTCTTGGGTTCGGCTGCCAACGTGCTCCGAGACTTTGTTCCAGTCGTCTTTGTACATCTCCAGGGCCTGCAGAAGACCAAACACATCGTGATGGACAATCATCAAATAGGTTGGGTTGGAAGAGACCTCAAAGATCATCTAGTTCCAACCCTCTCCCACGAGCAGCGACACCTCCCACTGGATCAGGGGCTCCAAGCTCCATCCAACGTGGCCTTCAACACCTCCAGGGATGGGGCAGACACAGCTTCTCCGGGCAACCTGTTCCAGTTCCTCCTCACCTTCATGGTGAAGAATTTCCCGTCAGGGATTGTGAAGGTCACTTGGGGAAAACCAAAAGCTTGAGTAACATTTTCAGTGTTTGGAAGGAGATCAAATAAAAGGACGGAAGAGTCAAAGCCAAGAGTGTCAAGAGACACGGAAGACACCTAGAGATAAAAAGAGCAAGGTGCCTGCAGCATGTGCAGCTCTTCACTTCAGACCCGAAAGAGACTTAAGGGTTACTTGGATGACGTTTTCCATTTTTCTCTCTCTCTCAAAGCTGGATCCCACTGCTTAAATTGCAACCATCAACAGAAGGAGATGGAGCTGTTGGAACGGGGCCAGAGGAGGCTCCAAGGATGATGTGAGGGCTGGAGAACCTCCCGTCCATGGACAGGCTGAAAGAGTTGAGCTTGTTCAGCCTGGAGAAGGCTCCAAGGAGACCTTAAAAGCTGCTTCCAGAACCTGAAGGGGCTCCAGGAAAGCTGTGGAGGGGCTGTTCCCAAAGGCTTGTGGGGACAGAATGAGGGGCAATGGGGACAAAGTGTAGAGGGGCAGAGTTAGACTGGACAGGAGGAGGAATTTTTTCTCTGTGAGGGTGAGGAGGAACTGGAACAGGTTGCCCAGAGAAGCTGTGGCTGCCCCATCCCTGGAGGTGTTGAAGGCCACATTGGATGGAGCTTGGAGCCCCTGATCCAGTGGGAGGTGTCCCTGCCCGTGGCAGGAGGTGGAACTGGATGGGCTTTGAGGTCCCTTCCAACCCAAACCCTTCCAGGATCCCAGGATTCCACACATAATTAGGTTTGGTAACGATGCCACCTTGGAGTTGGAAGCTCTCTGTCCCTCTCTCCATTTTTAACCCCACCAGCTCCTTTGAGCAGCTCAGCTCTTTGTGGCCACGAAGTTGGTTTTTTTTTTTTTTTTTTTTTTTTTTTTCCCCTCGTTCTCCCTCCCTGCTCGTTATTTTCCTCTCAACAGTTGTCCTGCCTATAAATAGCTGGGAAAGCTCTTAACGATGGAAGAAGAGTCCTCGCAGAGATGAGGAGATGCTGCAAAGTGGTGAGTGGGGGATGATTCTGGGATGTTTCTTCCCTCCACGTATTCAGTCGACAGGCAGAAGGACAATAATTACTGCGGATAAAATTTCTCCTTCAGAATTTCTCGGCATAGATCGTTACCCAAAGCTACCCTGAGGATTTAATTGGACCGAGGTCGCTCGTGGAGCTCAATTACTTCTGCACGAACTGATCTCCCCCTCCCTCGTCTCTTCATAGGCTAAATCCACAAAGAATGAAGAACGAAACCGTTATTAACTTGCGCTCGGGTGAAAACAAATCGGAATCTCAAGATTTAAAGGGGTTTTTTGGGCGTTTGTTTCTTAACATGAAGGATGTTATTCGGATTGGCTCCTGCTCGCTCTGAGCAGAAGCAGCAAAGAGATGAAAGGATTGGGTTTAGATATTAATATTCTCATAGAATCGCTTGGTTGGAAAAGATCTTGGAGATCATCAAGTCCAACCAGACCTGTTTAATATTAAACCTCTTCTTCTCCAGGTTAAGCAGCCCCAGGTCCCTCAGCTGCTCCTCACAATGCTTGTTCTCCAGCCTCTTCCCCAGTTCCTTCTCCAGACGTTCTCCAGCCCCTCAAGGTCTTGCTTGGAGTGAGGGACCCACAACTGACCCCAGGATTCGAGGTGTGGCCTCACCAGCACTGAGTCCGACTGAAACTGCTCTGTGATTCTACGATTCCAAGAACATTCCTGAATGGTTTGGTTCTCCCCAGGCTTTAGTTTCGCCCTCAGGAACTCACCTCTAAGAGCAGCAACGTCTCCTGTTCCGTCCATTCTCTCCCAGCGCTCGCGCCTTTGCTCTGGAAAAGACAGAGGGGAAAACCAAGTGAAATACAGTTCTTTTTGCACAAAATGTTTTGGAAGAAAATATTATGAGGAAGAATCTGTTATTTAACCCTTTCAAACATGGACCTTGCAAAATCTTCTCACTACAACCAATCAAGAACCTCATGAGAAACTCCTGAGGTTCAACCAGGCCAAGGGAAGGTCCTACCCCTGGGTCAGGGCAATCCCTAGGTTCAATCCAGGTTGGGGGAGGATGGGCTGGAGAGCAGCCCTGAGGAGAAGGACTTGGGGGGTTGGAGGGAAGAAGCTCCACAGGAGCTCAGCACGAAACCAACTGTGTCCTGGGCTGCATCCAAAGCCACATGGTCAGCAGGGAGGGAGGGGATTGTCCCCTCTGCTCCTCTCTGGGGACACCTCAGCTGGAGGGTTGAGCCCAGCTCTGGAATCCTCAACAGAAGAAGGAGATGGAGTTGTTGGAATAGGGCCAGAGGAGGCTCCAAGGATGATGTGAGGGCTGGAGAACCTCTCGTATGAGGACAGGCTGAGAGAGTTGGGCTTGTTCAGGAGAAGAGAAGGCTCCCGGGAGACCTTAGAGCAGCTTCCAGACTCTGAAGAGGCTCCAGGAAAGCTGGGGAGGGGCTGTTTCCAAAGGCTTGTGGCGACAGGCTGACGGTAATGGGGATAAACTGGAGAGGGCCAGAGTTAGACTGGACAGGAGGAGGAATTTCTTCATGATGACAGTGGTGAGGAACTGGAACAGGTTATCCAGGGAAGCTGTGGCTGCTCCATCCCTGGAGGTGTTGAAGGCCACGTTGGATGGAGCTTGGAGCCCCTGATGCAGTGGGAGGTGTCCCTGCGCATGGCAGAGAGTTGGACCTGGATGGGCTTTGAGGTTCCTTCCAACCCAAATCCTTCTATGATTCTAACAGTAATTATAGCAAGACAGGCAGCAAATTCATCAATCACTTGCTCCAGAAGCTTCAGCTCTCATTTCCACACATCACGAGATCTCCTAAAAGCTACAAAACCCTTGATGAAAACTCCCCCTTCCAATATCACAGCCACCTTCACCCATTAAATGTCAAACGAAGAGAAAAGCAGCTCATCACCTGCCTGGGAAAGAGCATCACGGAGATAGGAGGATGTGCCTCCAAGACCACGGCGAGAAGAAAAAGGCTTTCAGGATAAGTGACTCTGTCCTATCTCATGATGTATTTCAACCAGATCATCAGCCCACAGGGACTATTAATCCAAGTGAGTCACTCGGCAGCTGATCCGTTCCGCTACAAGCAGCCAAAAAAGCAACTGCCACACATATAAAACAAACACGGAAATCGCCTCCTGCAAACAAATCTGCTCCGAGTTGTTGCTACCGATGGGTCTGGACAGTCTAGAACCAGTGATCTTTTCATCATGAAATGGGTTGGGTTGGAAAGGACCTCAAAGGCAGAGGGTTTGTGTTTAATCTGGTCTAGGCAAGCGGCTTTATACGGGAAGAGGAGAGGCCAGAAAGAAGAAGATGAGCAAGAAGATCTCACCAAGGACATGGAGGATCCCACCCCGGTCCCCAACATAGAAGAAGTGGTGCTTCCCAAAAATGGTAAGTTGTGCTTGCGCTGGATTCTTTGAAGGTTAAAACAATGGGATTGAAAGAAATAGACCTGTCAAATCTTCGAAATGCTTTGTGGTCACGGGGACAGGTGGTTTGAGGCCTGAATTGATCTGGTCAGGGCTTGGGATGGGATGGTTGGTTTGGCTTTTAGAAGTGTATTTATGAAAATCCATATAAATCATAGAATCCTAGAACAGTTTGGATTGGAAGGGACCTTAAAGATCATCCACTTCCAACCCTGCCATGGGCAGGGACACCTCCCAATGGATCAGGTTGCTCCAAGCTCCATCCAACGTGGCCTTCAACACCTCCAGGGATGGGATCTGGGGTTCTGGTTGATGGCGAGATAGAAACATGGAATGGTTTGAGTTGGAAGGGACCTCAAATCCCATCTAGGTCCAATTCCGTGTGATGGGCAGGGACACCTCCCACTGGACCAGGTTGCTCCAAGCTCCATCCAACGTGGCCTTCAACACCTCCAGGGATGGGGCAACCAACATGGGCGGGTTCCATGATTCCAACTTGCTATCAACCAGAATCCCCAGATCCCAACCCTGGAGGAGTAGAAGGCCATGTAGAAGGCGGCTTGGAGCAACCTGACCCAGTGGGAAGTGTCCCTGCTCATGAGAAGCGGGTGGAACTGGATGGGCTTTGAGGTCCCTTCCAACCCAAACTATCCCATGGTTCTATCACAGAATGGGTTCTGAGTTAGAAGGGTCCTTAAAGGTCATCGGTGACAACAAATGCTGGACGTAGAGAAGCCAATTAGAATAAGCCTGATGTCACTCCAAGAAGGTTTCCATGAGAACTTCCAAGATGAAGACCAAGCTGAAGGAGCAACACCGTGTTCCTCCAGTTCCTCAAGAGCCATCAGGCACACACATAGCTCTGAGGAGCAGGAGAAACACAGAAGGTGATGGAATCACTGATATGGTACCTCAAAAACTCATCAGTATCCAACACAACACATGGTACGATGGTGCTACCACAGCCACCTTCTGGAATCAAGATACTTTCTACTTGTCTCAGCCTAGAAAACCCTCCTGAGGCTTGGAAAACAGGTTTGGTGAGGATCCACCTCAAAGAGCTTGGTTTCTGTACTGGATTATTGGATAATTTTATCATTCTGAAGCATTGAGGTAACGAATCATTTCTCCATGAGGTTTAACACAGCCAAATGCTGGGTCCTGCACTTGGGGCACAACAACCCTGTGCAGAGCTACAGACTGGGAGAAGTCTGGCTGGAAAAGCTGCCAGGAAGAGAGGGACCTGGGGGGGTTGGTCGACAGCCGACTGACCATGAGGCAGCAGTGTGCCCAGGGGGCCAAGAAGGCCAATGGCATCCTGGCTTGGATCAGAAATGGTGTGACCAGCAGGGCCAGGGAGGTTCTTCTCTCTCTGGACTCGGCACTGGTGAGGCCGCTCCTTGAATCCTGCGTTCAGTTGTGGGTCCCTCAGCACAAGAAGGATGTTGAGGCTCTGGAGCGAGTCCATGAAGCTGGTGAAGGGGCTGGAGAACAGGCCCTATGAGGAGCGGCTGAGAGAGCTGGAGGGGTTTATCCTGGAGAAGAGGAGGCTGAGAGGAGACCTCATTACCCTCTACAACTCCCTGAAAGGAGGTTGTATAGAGGAGGGAGCTGGGCTCTTCTCCCAAGGCACAGGAGACAGGACAAGAGGGAATGGCCTCAAGCTCCACCAGGGGAGATTTAGGCTGCAGATTAGGAGGAAGTTTTTCACACAGAGGGTCATTGGGCATTGGAATAGGCTGCCCAGGGAGGTGGTTGATTCACCTTCCCTGGAGGTGTTTAAGGGATGGGTGGATGAGGTCCTGAAGGACATGGGTTAGCGTTTGATAGGAATGGTTGGTCTCGATGATCCGATGGGTCTCTTCCAACCTGGTGATTCTATGATTCTATGATCCATCATCTAGTGGAGGACACGTGGGGGAGAAAGACCAATGAGAGGGGCAGAGGGGACAATCTCAACACACTTGCCTTAGCTAGAGTCTTTTTCGAGTAAATGTCCGTGCGGAGTCCGAAGTTCTGCAGGTCAGTTGGCTTCTCTTTGTTCTTCTCAGGAAAACTCAACATCTGCTGAGCAGCTGGAACCTGCCAACGAACAGAGAGGTGAGAAGGGAAGGAAAATGTTTTTCAGATGAATATTAAGCAGGAGATAGAGTCACAGGAGGGTTTGGGTTGGAAGGGACCTTAAAGATCATCCAATTCAACCTCCTGTCATGGGCAGGGACACCTCCCACTGCATCAGGGGCTCCAAGCTCCATCCAACGTGGCCTTCAACACCTCCAGGGATGGGGCAGCTACAACTTCCTTGGGCAACCAGTTCCAGGGCCTCCCCACCCTCATCATGAAGAACTTCTTCCTCATGTCACACCTACATCTTCTCCCTTCCAACTTCAAGCCATTCTCCTCGTCCTATCGCTCCATGTCCTTGTTAAAAGTCCCTCCCCGGCTTTCCTGGAGCCCCTTTCAGTCCTGGAAGCTGCTCTAAGGTCTCCCTGGAGCCTTCTCTTCTCCAGGTTGAACCTCATGGCTCCAGCCCTCAAGACCATCTTCGTGGCCTCCTCTGGACTCGCTCCAACACGGAGTGAGCAATGAAACTGAACGAATGAAGCCCACGGAGATGACCCTTCGTGGTAGGACAACACTAGTGGATTTCATTCAGAGATTGGGACTAGAGATTGAAGCTCCCTGAAAGGAACTTGTAGCGAGGTGGGTGCTGGTCTCTTCTCCAAAAGAACAAGTGTAGGGATGAGAGGAGATGGCCTCAAGCCGCACCAGGGAAGGTTCAGATTGGATATTGGGAAATATTTCTTTATGGAAAAGTTTTTCAGGCCCTGGCAGAGGTTGCCCAGGGAGGTGGTTGAGTCTCCATCCCTTGAGGCATCTAAAAGACGAGGAGATGAGGTGCTCAGAGATCTGGTTCAGAAGAGGGCAGGTCCAGTTGGACTCGATGATCTCAAAGCTCTTTTCCAACCAATCAATTCTACGATTCTACGACCTTGCGCTGCCTCCCAGCGCGTTCCTAGGCCCAGAGATTCCATAACTACCTGGAAAATCTCAACCTCGACGGACAAACCCAAGGAACACGTCACCAGACTGAGCATCCTACTGATCCATTAGGCCAGAGCGAAGGAAAAAGCACGGAACTGCAGCATGTGGGACTCACCTGGGGAGTGCGGATGTGCAGAGGCATCAGGCCCGAGGGTGTATCCGCCAGCACATTGAAGTGAGGAGTTGGGGGAGGCCCCATCGCCATGGGACGGCTTTCGGGATCCACTTGGTAGTTGATGAGTCCCCACTGCTCCAGGAAAGCGTGGACTCTGCAACAACACCAAGAATTAAAATCTGAAGAACTGGAACCTTCCTTAACCTTGATGGTGTAGAAAGGAGGAACTGAGGGAAGACATTGGGCTTTGAAGGAAATTGGTTTATGGACCAGCGTGAAGCCTACACGTGCTGAGGGCCATGGGTTAGTGATTGATGGGAATGGTTGGACTCGATGATCCTGTGGGTCCTTTCCAACCTGGTGATTCCGTGATTCTACAAATTCCATCCTCGGAAACAGAGGTTGGATGGCACAGACCCAGAAGAATCAGAGAAAAGAATAACAGAATAGTTTGAGTGGGAAGGGACTTCAAAGCCCATCCAATTCCACCTCCGGCCATGGGCAGGGACACCTCCCACTGGATCAGGGGCTCCAAGCTCCATCCAACGTGGCCTTCAACAACTCCAGGGATGGGGCAGCCACAGCTTCTCTGGGAAACCTCTTCTAGTTCTTCCTCACCCTCATCATGAAGAAATTCCTCCTTCTGTTCAGCCTAACTCTGCTCCTCTTCACTTTATCCCCATTGCCCCTCATCCTATCCCCACAAGCCTTTGGGAACAGCCCCTCCCCAGCTTTCTTGGAGCCCCTTCAGGGTCTAGAAGCTGCTCTAAGGTCTCCTTGGAGCCTTCTCCAGGCTGAACAAGCCCAACCCTCTCAGCCTGTCCTCATACGAGAGGTTCTCCAGCCCTCGCATCATCTTTGAAACCTTCCATTTCTAAGGCATAGAACCATAGAATCATAGAACAACCAGGCTGGAAGAGACCCATCGGATCATCAAGTCCAACCACTCCTATCAAACACTAAACCATGGCCCTCAGGACCTCATCCACCCGTCCTTTAAACACCTCCAGGGAAGGTGAATCAACCACCTCCCTGGGCAGTCTATTCCAATGCCAGCTCCTGTTTCTTTTGGATAAAGCGAAGGCAGTGGCTGAGGGATCCCTGGCTCGTTACCTCATGACAGCACAAACATCTCCAGTGAGGTTCCTCCTGCAGGCAGTGCTGGTCAGGTACTCCTGAGGGTTTAGGCGGTAGGTGTCAATCATGAAGTTGCGGTAAGCCAGGTATCTGAAAGACAAGGGAGAGAAGTTCATGTGGACAGACGTCTAGTGAAGTCCAGAATTCATTTTACGATTCGACTTCTCCAAAGAGCCGTGTGGCTGACAAGGAAACAGCAACAGCGATTTTTTAAACATGAACTTGATGCATCAGTATGAAAAGCAACAGGATCATGGAGAAATGGAATGAGTTGGATCGGAAGGAACCTTAAAGATCATCCAGTTCCACCCCTGCCATGGGCAGGGACACCTCCCACTAGATCAGGGACTCCAAGCTCCATCCAACGTGGCCTCCAACACCTGCAGGGATGGAGCAGCCACAGCTTCTCTGGGAAACCTGTTCCAGTTCCTCCTCACCCTCATGGGGAAGAAATTCCTCCTCCAGTTTATCCCCATTGACCTTCGTCCTGTCCCCACAAGTCTTTGGGAACAGCCCCTCCACAGCATTTCTGGAGCCCCTTCAGGTTGTGGAAGGTCTCTGGAAGGTCTCTAGAAGGTCTCCTCAGAGCCTTCTCTTCTCCAGGTTGAACAAGGCCAACTCTCTCAGCCTGTCCTCATACGGGAGGTTCTCCAGCCCTCGCATCATCCTTGGAGCCTCCTCTAGCCCTGTACCAACAGCTCCATCTCCTTCTCCTGCTGAGGATTCCAGAGGTGGCCCCAACCCTCCAGCTGAGGTGTCCCCAGAGAGGAGCAGAGGGGACAATCCCCTCCCTCCCTGCTGGCCACGCGGCTTTGGATGCAGCCCAGGGCACAGGGGGGGTTCATCTTGAGCTCCTGTGGAGCTTCTCCCCTCCAGCCCCCCAAGTCCTTCCCCTCAGGGCTGCTCTCCAGCCCATCATCCCTCAGCCTGGAATGAACCCGGGGATTGCCCCGACCCAGGGGTAGGACCTTCCCTTGGCCTGGTTGAACCTCCCGAGGTTCTCCCAGCTTGTAGCCAGTTCCAAAACATTGGCTTTAAATCCCCCCAAAGTGCTTTGCAATTAGAGGAATCACAGAACATCTTGGGTGGAAGGGAACTCAAAGACCATCCAGTTCCACCCTCTGCCATGGGCAGGGACACCTCTCACCAGCTCAGGCGGCTCAAGGCCCCGTGTTTCAAACCAAGGTGAAGCCACCACAGTCACACAAGAAGATAACGGTGTTTAAATCTGCGATTTTTAGCTAAATAATAAGTTTTGAGAGGATAATCTGAATAGGATCAAGCGCATTGTTGAAAAGTCTGATGTCAACCATCTGCTTTTGATCAATCTCCTCTCGAGATCGCTTTGAACACCTAAACTCATTGTTCTAACACAAAATCCTTGGAGAAGGGGAGATGTTCTCCTAACAAGCCTGGCAGGAGCTTCTCGAGATAAGCAAAATCAGCAGCTTATCTCGTTCAACAGCGAAGTTCGAGCAGGAGTTCATCATCTGATGGATGAAAACAGCTCCAGAGAATAATCAGCTTTTCTTTCTTGCTGCTCTCAACAGCTCCAGGGAAGCGGCGTGGGATGTCTCAACCACAGCGCGTGAAATGCGGAATTAATAACGCTTCAGTTCTGCGGCAGAGACCAGCTCGCCCAGGGAGATGAGAGAGGGACAAACTGCAGCGGAATTCATCGAATCAGAGAATCCTGGAATGGGTTGGGTTGGAAGGGACCTCAAAGATCATCTAGTTCCCCCCTCCTGCCACGGGCAGGGACACCTCTCACTGCATCAGGGACTCCAGGGCCCATCCAACCTGACCTTCAGCACCTCCAGGGGTGGGATCTGAGGGTTCTGGTTGATAGATAAGAGTCATAGGAGGGTTTGGGTTGGAAAAGATCTCAAAGTCCATCCAGCTCCCGCCTCCTGCCATGGGCAGGGACACCTCCCACTGCATCAGGTTGCTCCAAGCCCCATCCAACGTAGCCTTGAACACCCCCATAGATGGGGCAGCTACAGCTTCTCTGGACAACCTGTTCCAGGGCCTCCCCACCCTCATCCTTTAGAATTTCTTCCTCATGTCTCATCTACATCTTCCCCTTTCTAGTTTGAAGCTGTTCCTGCTCATCCTGTCCCTCCAGGTCCTCGGAAAAAGTCCCTTCCCAGCTTTCCTGCAGCCCCTTTCAGCCCTGGAAGCTGCTCTAAGGTCTCCTCAGATCCTTCTCTTCTCTTCGACAACCCCAACTCTCTCAGCCTGTCCTCAGAGCAGAGGTTCTCCAGTCCTTGGATCATTTTCGTGGCCTCCTCTAGGCCTGTTCCAAAAGATCCATCTCCTTCTTCTGTTGGGGACTCCAGAATCACAGAATCATAGAACAACCAGGTTGGAAGAGACCCATCGGATCATCAAGTCCAGCCATTCCTATCAAACACTAAACAATGTCCCTCTAGACCTCATCCACCCGTCCCTTAAACACCTCCAGGGAAGGGGAATCAGCCACCTCCCTGGGCAGCCTGTTCCAATGCCCAATGACCCTCTGTGTGAAAAACTTCCTCCTAATCTCCAGCCTAAATCTCCCCTGGCGGAGCTTGAGGCCATTCCCTCTTGTCCTGTCCCCTGTCCCTTGGGAGAAGAGCCCAGCTCCCTCCTCTATACAACCTCCTCTCAGGGAGTTGTAGAGAGCAATGAGGTCTCCTCTCAGACTCCTCTTCTCCAGGATAAACCCCCCCAGCTCTCTCAGCCGCTCCTCATAGGGTCTGTTCTCCAGCCCCTTCACCAGCTTCGTGGCTCTTCTCTGGACTCGCTCCAGAGCCTCAACATCCTTCTTGTGCTGAGGGGCCCACAACTGAACACAGGATTCAAGGAGCAGCCTCACCAGTGCTGAGTCCAGAGGGAGAAGACCCTCCCTGGCCCTGCTGGTCACACCATTTCTGATCCATTTCTGTGTAGAACTGGCCACAACCTCCTTTACCTCTTCTAAAATAATGCACAGACATCATCAAACCACAAGAAGTGGTGGCCCAGCTGCTCTTTCCTTCCTGAATGCTGCTGTTCCACCTATGCCCGGCTGAGGAGACCAGCAGATCCGTGAAACCGGAGGCTCTTTGATCATACACCACACTTCTACGCTTACATTCCCATCTTTTACTTACATTTCTGGAGTTTTGGACTTGTTTTTCCCATTGAAGAATTCTGGAAGAGCACGACGTTCAATCACGTGAATGCTGGAATGAAAATGCACACGTCAGATGTCAACCATGAAACCATCCTGGTCTATTCCGCACACTCTCCCCATCGTTATTTTGAGGAACAACATCTCCAGCGAGAGTTATTTTGGGTTGTTTTTGTTTTTTTTTTTTGAATCCCCTTCAAAAATTTCCTTATTTCATCAAATAAGCGAAGCTACGTTAAAAATAGATCTCAAAACTTAGTGTGGATTAAAGCCAGAATGTGGAGATGGAGCTGTTGGAACGGGGCCAGAGGAGGCTCCAAGGATGATGCGAGGGCTGGAGAACCTCCCGTGTGAGGACAGGCTGAGAGAGTTGGGCTTGTTCAGGAGAAGAGGAGGCTCCAAGGAGACCTTAGAGCAGTTTCCAGGACCTGAAGGGGCTCCAGGAAAGCTGTGGAGGGGCTGTTCCCAAAGGTTTCTGGGGATAGGACAAGGGGCAATGGGGATAAACTGGAGACGGGAGGAGTTAGACTGGACAGGAGGAGGAATTTCTTTACCATGAGGGTGAGGTGGAGCTGGAAGAGGTTGCCCAGAGGAGCTGTGGCTGCCCCATCCCTGGAGGTGTTGAAGGCCACGTTGGATGGAGCTTGGAGCCCCTGATACAGCGGGAGGTGTCCCTGCTCATGGCAGAGGTGGAACCGGATGGGCTTTGAAGTCCCTTCCAACCCAACCCATTCCCAACCGCTTCCTTACCAGTTGTAGTCGAACCAGGAGGCGTAGCTGGGAATGATGATGTGGTTGGTTTGCTCCGTGACGTTATCTTCCCCTGGATCGATCGAGCGACTCTGATCACCCTTGTTGGGATCTTCATCCTCCTGCATCACAGAGGGAACACACCAGTTAGCAGGTTCTGAGAGACCTTCTCGCAACTCTCAGCCAACAGAGTTTGTCTGGAGAAGTGAAGGCTCCAAGGAGACCTTCTAGAGACCTTCCAGAACCTGAAGGGGCTCCAAGAAAGCTGGGGAGGGGCTGTTCCCAAAGGCTCGTGGGGACAGGACGAGGGGCAATGCAAGTGGGTCGGACTACATGGGATTTAAAGGTCTCTTCCAACTCAAACCATTCTAGGATATTGGTTTCTACCAAGCTTATTAAGAAAAGGTTGGTGTTACCTTTCCTCCAGTTGCCACCGTCTCCTCATCCTGTTCATCTGGAAGGTAAAAGCAGTGAGAATTACATGCAGAGAAAGCATCTGATCGCTCCTAAAGCTTTCTAGCAAGCCAAGTGCTTAACCAGAAAGGGCCTTTCAGGGCTTTGAGAAGGGAAGCAAGGAGGAAGGGAAGGTGGAGAGGACAGCGAGACGAGTAGGGACACGAGATGATGAGGGGGGACGTGAGGAGGGACATGAGGAGGAACGTGAGGAGGCAAGAAGGAGGGATGCGAGGAGGGATGCAAGAAGATGAGGAACACAGGGAGACAAGAGGAGGGATGCGAGGAGGCGAGAAGGAGGGGCGCGAGGAGGCGAGAGGAGGGACGCGAGGAGGTGAGAAGGAGGGACACGAGGAGGTGAGAAGGAGGGACGCGAGGAGACGAGAGGAGGGACGCGAGGAGAAGAGAAGAAGGGACGTGAGGAGGTGAGAAGGAGGGATGCGAGGAGGTGAGAAGGAGGGACGTGAGGAGGTGAGAAGGAGGGACGCGAGGAGACGAGAGGAGGGACGCGAGGAGAAGAGAAGAAGGGACGTGAGGAGGTGAGAAGGAGGGACGTGAGGAGACGAGAGGAGGGACGCGAGGAGATGAGAGGAGGGACACGAGGAGAAGAGAAGAAGGGACGTGAGGAGGTGAGAAGGAGGGACGTGAGGAGACGAGAGGAGGGACACGAGGAGGTGAGAAGGAGGGACGTGAGGAGGTGAGAAGGAGGGACGCGGGGAGACGAGGAGGGAGGGACGCGAGGAGACGAGGAGAGAGGGACGCGAGGAGACGAGGAGGAGGAATGCGAGGAGACAAGGAGGGAGGGACGCGAGGAGGAGGAAGACACGAGGAGGAGGAAGACACAAGGCGAGGAGGAGGAAGACACAAGGTGAGGAGGAGGAAGACACAAGGCGAGGAGGAAGAAGACACAAGGCGAGGAGGAGGGACACACGAGGAGGCGAGGAGGGACACACGAGGAGGCCAGGAGGAGGGACACACGAGGAGACACAGATGAGGAGATGAGGAGGAACAGACGAGGAGATGAGGAGGAACAGACGAGGCGACGAGGCGGGACACGAGGCGGAAGAGAGGAAATGATGAGGAGGAACACGAGGAGAAAGAGACGAGGAGGAGTACGAGGAGGAAGAGAGGAGGGAGAGAGGAGGAGGGAGAGAGGAGGAGGGAGAGAGGAGGAGGGAGAGATGAGGAGGGAGAGATGAGGAGGGAGAGACGAGGAGGAGGGAGAGACGAGGAGGAGGGAGAGACGAGGAGGAGGGAGAGACGAGGAGGAGGGAGAGACGAGGAGGAGGGAGAGACGAGGAGGAGGGAGAGACGAGGAGGAGGGAGAGACGAGGAGGAGGGAGAGACGAGGAGGAGGGAGAGACGAGGAGGAGGGAGAGACGAGGAGGAGGGAGAGACGAGGAGGAGGGAGAGACGAGGAGGAGGGAGAGACGAGGAGGAGGGAGAGACGAGGAGGAGGGAGAGACGAGGAGGAGGGAGAGACGAGGAGGAGGGAGAGACGAGGAGGAGGGAGAGACGAGGAGGAGGGAGAGACGAGGAGGAGGGAGAGACGAGGAGGAGGGAGAGACGAGGAGGAGGGAGAGACGAGGAGGAAGAGAGGAAGAGATGAGGAGGGAGAGACGAGGAGGAAGAGAGGAAGAGATGAGGAGGGAGAGACGAGGAGGAGGAGGGAGAGACGAGGAGGAGGAGGGAGAGACGAGGAGGAGGAGGGAGAGACGAGGAGAGGAGGAGGAAGAGACGAGGAGGAACACAAGGTGAGGAGAACACTTCTCTCTCTTAAGCCAAAGGCTTCTTAAGGATCATGGAATCTCTGATTTACTTTGAAATCAAAAGAAAAATTCTGCCAGGAAAGAGCTTGTATGTTATAAAAAAAAAAAGATGTTGACGAGAACAGCCTGGAAAGTGAAGAAGTCAATAGGTTTTGACACGAACGCGTATGAAAAGGGAGTTAAATCCATAAAGAGGTAGAATTTTTGGAACAGGGAGATGGAAAAACCTCATGTGGGTTGGTCTGCAAGCAAGACTTGGCTCTAAAATGGAGGGGAGAGGGTGTTGGAAGGGGCTGTGTGGGGCTTTTACCCAGATCTGCTACGGTTCCTCCTTTCACGGGCGTGTTCTCACTGTCCTTCTTCGGGTTCACTGCAAGAGAAAGCACAGCAGAAGCTTGAGGATCAACCAAGACACACCAATCAAAGCCCAGAGAGGGTTTCGTCTCGTATTAAGTCAGATTTCTGTTGGTCACAGCTTTGCGGTTCAAGAGTTCATCCAGGCAGGGTGAGTAGAAAGGACCTTTTGTCTCATTCCTCCCTAATTCCATGTCCCGACACGAAGCAGCTGCGATTCCTGCAGCCCGAGCACTAAACACCACGTTTTCCATCCCCACGACCACTAAAAATCCCCAAATTAGAGCCCAAACCAAACAGCGCGAAGCTCAAAACGGTTTGGAGTCAAAGATCTGACAGAAGGAATCCTCGGCCTGATTCCTCATGGATAACACAACGTTTTGGGTTGGAAGGAACCTTAAAGTCCACCCAGTTCAGAAGAGTTGACGAGATCGCAGAAAGACAAGATTGACCATGAAGATTGATCATTTTAACTTAAAATATCTGTGTTCAAATAAGCTTCCAGCTTACGAAGCTGGAATGAATTTCATGGAATCAGGGGATGGTTTGGGGTGGATCACAAAGATCATCCAGTTCAACCTTCCTGCCCTGTGCAGGGACACCTCCCACTGGATCAGGGGTTCCAAGCTCCATCCAACGTGGCCTTCAACACCTCCAGGGATGGAGCAGCCACCACTTCCCTGGGCAACCTGTTCCAGCTCCTCCTCACCCTCATCCTGAAGAAATTCCTCCTCCTGTCCAGTCTAACTCCTCCCGTCTCCAGTTTATCCCCATTGACCCTCGTCCTATCCCCACAAGCCTTTGGGAACAGCCCCTCCTCAGCTTTCCTGGAGCCCCTTCAGGTTCTGGAAGTTGCTCTAAGGTCTCCTCGGAGCCTTTTCTCCAGGCTGAGAGTCTCTCAGCCTGTCCTCATAGCAGAGCTGCTCCAGCCCTTAGATCATCTTCTGATCTTCGCTTTCATGAAGAGATGTTGCACAGGACTCATTTTTTGCCATTGTTGTTGCCACTCGTCTGATGTGCTTATCATGGGTACTTGGATCTCCACAACCTAAAACCTGGGACATAACACCTTGATAACAGGTGAGAACTGTCCTCATATAGGTGGAACTAAACATTTAGAGTAACTCCTGTGGAGTATTGAGTCCATGTGAGACCTCAGCTGGAGGGTTGGGGCCACCTCTGGAATGCTCAGCAGAAGGAGGAGATGGAGCTGTTGGAACGGGGCCAGAGGAGGCTCCAAGGATGATGCGAGGGCTGGAGAACCTCCCGTCCGAGGACAGGCTGAGAGAGTTGGGCTTGTTCAGCCTGGAGAAGGCTCCCAGGAGACCTTAGAGAGACCTACTAGGACCTGAAGGGGCTCCAAGAAAGCTGGGGAGGGGCTGTTCCCAAAGGTTTCTGGGGATAGGACGAGAGTCAATGGGGATAAAGTGGAGAGGGGCAGAGTTAGACTGGACAGGAGGAGGAATTTCTTTAGGATGAGAGTGAGGAGGAACTGGAAGAGATTTCCCAGAGAAGCTGTGGCTGCCCCATCCCTGGAGGTGTTGAAGGCCATGCTGGATGGAGCTTGGAGCAACCTGATCTGGTTGGAAGTGTCTCTGCCCATGGCAGGGGTGGAACTGGATGATCTTTAAGGTCCCTTCCAACCCAAACCGTTCTAGGATTCTATGATTTACATGGATTTTCATGAATACACTTCTAAAAGCCAAACCAACCATCCCATCCCAAGCCCTGACCAGATCAATTCAGGCCTCAAACCACCTGTCTCCGTGACCACAAAGCATTTCGAAGATTTGACAGGTCTGGTTTCTTTCAATCCCATTGTTTTAACCTTCAAAGAATCCAGCGCAAGCACAACTTACCATTTTTGGGAAGCACCACTTCTTCTATGTTGGGGACCGGGGTGGGATCCTCCATGTCCTTGGTGAGATCTTCTTGCTCATCTTCTTCTTTCTGGCCTCTCCTCTTCCCGTACAAAGCCGCTTGCCTAGAACAGAGCAGACACAAACCCTCTGGCCACCTGTGACTCGTAGATGGTCTCATCTTGACATTCTCCTCCCAAGATCGGGATTAAAAGGTTGGATTTAAACACTGATGGAAAGAAGAATGGGGTAGGAGGTGGTGCTGGTGGAGTTAATAGAATATTCCCCTCATCTAGAGAGAATATTAAGTATAAAAAATAGTCTTTTCCGCCGTTTCAAGGCTGGATTCGACCACTCTATAGAAAGATAAAGCTTGATTCCAACCAACCAGTGTCTCCAGAATGTTGGTGACACAGTGAGAAGGAATCAGGGCTCGTCCCATCGATTCCGTGTCCTGAGGAAGGAAAAATCCCCCACGTCGCTCCCTGCAGCATCTAACTCGGGTTTGACGGTTGGAATCAAGTAGTAATTCAGATCGAACAAACTCTTTCTTCTCTCAGATGATGGATTTCCAAGCTGATCTTCTCAGAACACGAGAGATCAACTAAAAAATCTTGAATTTTCAGTTCAAAATTGCTCCTCTCCCTATTCACAGTTAAACTGTTTTAAATAGGCTTTTATTTAGATATGTTCATATGTTTATTTGAAAAAATTAGATTATTTTTTCCAGCCAGCATTGGAAAAACTGTAACCGCAGCCCACAAACGCTCCTCATGAAAATCAAACTTGTGAAGCAGACTTGAAAATACTTACGTGGACAAAACCCTTCAACTAAAAGCAGCAGAAGTGGCCGAGCCCAGCGTGACGGCACGAAAAGAACCGCCCCGAGGCATTTCCAGAGAATGACAGAACCTCACAGAATCACCAGGTTGGAAAAGACCCAGTGGATCATCAAGCTTCGTTGCTCATCTCTGGACTCGCTCCACAGCCTCAACATCCTCCTTGTGGTGAGGGGTCCACAACTGACCCCAGGATTCGAGGAGCAGTCTCACCAGGGCCGAGGCCAGAGGGAGAAGAACCTCCTTGGCCCTGCTGGCCACGCTGCTTCTCATCCAAGCCAAGATGCCACCGGCCTTCTTGGCCATCTGGGCCACTGCTGCCTCATGCTCAACCAACCCTCCCAGCTCCTTCTCCTCCAGGCACTTTCCAGTCAGACTTCTTCTAGGCTGGAGCTGCCCAGGGTTGTTGTGTCCCAAGGGCAGGACCTGCCATTTGGCCTCCTTAAACCTCATCCCATTGCTCTCAGCTCATGGATCCAGCCTGTTCAGGTTCCTTTGGAGCCTCACAACCCTCCAGTAGATCCAGCTTCCCCCCAGCTCAGTGTCACCCCCAAACTTGCTCAGGGAGCCCTCGATACCTTCATCCAGGTCCCTGATAAAAGACACTGAGCAGGGCTGGACCCAGTCCTGAGCCCTGGGGACACCACTTGTCACTGGCCTCCAGCTGGAGTTAACTCCATCTCCCACCACTCTCTGGGTCCTCCAGCCAACCAGTTTTCCACCCAGGAGAGCGTCTGCCTGGCCAGGCCAGAGGGCCTTTCGAAGCAAGCTGAGTAACTTCTCATTGGAGAAATTCTCCTCTTGTTGCGGCACCAACACAGATAACAGAGAACTTGCTCCAGATTAGCCTCCACTTGCAGGTGAGACAATTCCAGGGACGAGTAAAGAAATTACACCTCATGCCCAAGGAAAATCCCTCCAGTCTCTTGTAGAAATAATGACTCTACTGTAACCTAAGGTGAAGCCAGAGTGAGGAGACAGAGCACTCCCCACAAACATCGATTTAAGAACATGGGTCTCAAATCCCAAGATTACAACACTTACCCTTTCTTCCCCGTCTTTTTTCTGGACTCTGCGGGAGTTGGAGGTGGAGAAGGAGAATGTTTTCTCTTCCTCGTGCTCGCGGCTGCTTTCCTGTCTCTCCTCTCCGGACTGCGAACGGGCTGGGGGAGAAGAAAGGTTGTCAGTTCAGCCCAAATCAGAGAATTAGTGAAATGCTGTAGGTTTAAGACAGCAACGGAGGAGCTAAAAGCAAGACTTAGAGACTCATAAGATGGTTTGGGTTGGAGGGACTCTTCCGATGGGCAGGGACACCTCCCACTGGATCAGGGGCTCCAAGCTCCATCCAACGTGGCCTTCAACACCTCCAGGGATGGAGCAGCCGCAGCTTCTCTGGGCAAACTGTTCCAGTTCCTCCCCACCCTCTTCATGAAGAAATTCCTCCTCCTGTCCAGACTAACTCTGCCCCTCTCCACTTTATCCCCATTGACCCTTGTCCTGTCCCCACAAGCCTTTGGGAACAGCCCCTCCACAGCTTTCCTGGAGCCCCTTCAGCTTCTGGAAAGTCACTCTAAGTTCTCCTCAGAGTCTTCTCTTCTCCAGGCTGAACAATCCCAACTCTCTCATCCTGTCCTCAGACAGGAGGTTCTCCAGCCCTCGCATCATCCTTGGAGCCTCCTCTGGCCCCGTTCCAACAGCTCCATCTCCTCCTTCTGCTGAGGATTCCAGAGCTGGCCCCAACCCTCCAGCTGAGGTGTCCCCAGAGAGGAGTAGAGGGGACAATCCCCTCCCTCCCTGCTGGCCACGCGGTTTTGGATGCAACCCAGGACTTGGGGGGGTTCATCTCGACCTCCTGTGGAGCCTCCCCCTCCAGCCCCCAAGTCCTTCTCCTTGGGGCTGCTCTCTAGCCCATCATTCCCCATTGGAACTGGGGCTGCTATCACTGTGCAGACTTAGACTTGTGGCAGAATAAAGTTGAACCAGACTGTGGTTTCACAGGAACCTCAAACTGTTCAACTAGCTCCATTTTTTACCAATTTTTCAACTTAAAATGTGCCTTATGCAGAAATAAAGAACAGAAATGCAATCACAGGTCACCCATTGAGCAGAGAACCACCTACCTCTTCGTTTTTCATGGAGATCCTCTGCCGAAAACTCACTGATTTCCTGTTCTCATCAACCTCATAATCTTCTTCGTTCATCCACTCGTTGAATATATCCGTGTCCAGAATCCACTTGGCGTGAACCTAGAGAGAAGGACACAGCGACACACTGAGAGGTTTCGAAGCAGGAACGTCCATGACCGACATTGTGGGATGAGGGAAATGCAGCTTTATCAAGGTCTGAAGGTCTAAATAGCTCCGAACAGATCCAACCTGTGTCCAAGGCCAGGTTGGATGGAGCTTGGAGCAACCTGATCCAGTGGGAGGTGTCCCTGCCCACGGCAGGAGGACCAGAACTCGATGGGCTTTATCATAGTATCATAGAATCACCAGGTTGGAAGAGACCCATCGGATCATTGAGTCCAACCATTCCTATCAAACACTAAACCATGTCCCTCAGCACCTCATCTACCCGTCCCTTAAACACCTCCAGGGAAGGGGAATCAACCACCTCCCTGGGCAGCCTATTCCAATGCCCTATGACCCTCTGTGTGAAAAACTTCCTCCTAATCTCCAGCCTAAATCTCCCCTGGTGGAGCTTGAGGCCATTCCCTCTCGTCCTGTCCCCTGTCACTTGGGAGAAGAGCCCAGCTCCCTCCTCTCTACAACCTCCTTTCAGGGAGTTGTAGAGAGCAATGAGGTCTCCTCTCAGCCTCTTCTTCTCCAGGCTAAACACCCCCAGCTCTCTCAGCCGTTCCTCATAAGGCCTGTTCTCCAGACCCCTCATCAGCCTCGTTGCTCAAGGTCCCTTCCAACCCAAACCATTCCATGGTTCCATGATTCCAACTTCCCATCAACCAGAAACCCCAATCCCGTCCCTGGAGGTGTTCAAGGCCAAGCTGGATGCAGCTCTGGGTAATCTGATGAAGAGGAGGTGGCCTTCAAGGTCTCCTAGAATCCAAACCCTTCCAAGAACACACCTCTCTAGGAGCACCTCAACGTGAGCTACACCAGCATTCTGGGAAATGGAGAGACTCACCTTCCACGGCTTTTCAGGAATTGGAGGATCCTCGATTTCCGCATCGATTTCATTGGCGTGAACCCAAGTGTCGTAGCTACAGAGAAGAGGCAAAAGAGAATTGGTTCATGGGGGCTCTTCATCCAGAAGGATCATCCAAAAGAAAACGTATTCAGCAAGTTGCAGTGGAGGGAGAGAACAACAAAGGGTCTGGAGGAGGCTCCGAGGATGATGCGAAGGTTGGAGAACCTCCTGTACAAGGACAGACTGAGAGAGTTGGGCTGGTTCAGGAGAAGAGAAAGCTCTGAGGAGAGACCTTAGAGCAGCTTCCAGAAGCTGAAGGAGCTCCAGGACTCTTATTAACCATTTGCTCTGTAGAAAGAGATTCTCCTTTTCTGAGCTCACCCACCTTCAGTATCAGAAATCAGGTGGATAATTCAGTTTTAAACTCCTAGAACCATAGAAGAACCAGGTTGGAAGAGACCCACCGGATCATCAAGTCCAACCATTCCCATCAAACACCTGATGGAGTCTCTTCAAGCTTTGGACAAGGAGATAAATGGCAGCAACGCTAAAGAACTCCCTGAGACAACCACTGCTTGGCTCAAAACCCAGCGCTGGACTGTCATGAAGAGTCAAACGCAGCACTAGATATTGAGGTTGAACATTTAGAAGAGCCAACGTGAGGTAGGTCTGAGTCTGTAACCTTCTGGAGAACCAAAGGAGAGCAGATAGGACATTGTCCACGTGGGTTCACTGCCACAGGGAAGCCAAGGAGGAGCTCGTCGGAGGACACACATTCCTCCTTGTGAGTTTTAATCAAGATTTTCCCTTAAGTGCGATTTGAGGTCTTCATTCTCCCCCCAAACCCTTCTTTACCTGTCTGGAAAGAAGCCCCAGTGCACCAGCACCTGCTTGTCCTTCTTCATGACAGGTCGCAACCATTCATCTGCAAAAAGAGAAAGAGATTTGGCATCAGTTTCAGCCCGTAAAGCGAATTAAACGCTATTTTGACCTCTGATAATCAGCGGCAGGGAAATTATCGTGATTATCTCCAATAAAAAGTCTTCTGGAGTGAAACTACGACAGCCTGAAGGGCAAGAAACGTCCTGAGGTTCTCCCAGCCCCGCTTCTTCAGCCTGTCCTGGTCCTTCTAGATGACAGACGCTCTTCTAGAGAAGAGCGATGAGGCTGGTGAGGGGTTTGGAGAACAGGCCTTATGAGGAAGGGCTGAGAGAGTTGGGGGGGTTTAGCCTGGAGAAGAGGAGGCTGAGAGGAGACTTCATTACTCTCTACAACTACCTGAGAGGAGGTTGTAGAGAGGAGGGAGCTGGGCTCTTCTCCCAAGTGAAAGGAGACAGGACAAGAGGGAATGGCCTCAAGCTCCACCAGGGGAGATTTAGGCTGGACATTAGGAGGAAGTTTTTCACACAGAGGGTCATTGGGCATTGGAACAGGCTGCCCAGGGAGGTGGTTGATTCGCCTTCCCTGGAGGTGTTTAAGGGACGGGTAGACGAGGTGCTGAGGGACATGGTTTAATGTTTGATAGGAACGGTTGGACTCAGTGATCCGATGGGTCTCTTCCAACCTGGTGATTCTATGACTCTACATCCTCCAGTGTGGCAACTGCCCCTCTCAGCTCAGTGTCCTCAAGATGAAGGTGACCACGTTGAACTTCTTCAAGTCCTTCTTCAAATGACGATCGATATTTCCTCTCTCGAAGTTGATAGAGACTTCCAGAGCCACACAAATCTTTGGCTGATTTTGCTTTTTTCTCTTTGATTCCATATCTGAGAACCTAATAACCTCCCTCCCGAAACCCAAAACTTCAGAAGATGCCCAGAGCAGGATGAAAAGAGAATCCCTGAGGATTTGAACCTCTACAGAGCTTGAATCGATGGTTGGCTGCTCATCTCAACATCATCAGGGCTTAAAAACACTCTAGCACATCTCTAAGTTCACCAACCTAAGTTAACCTTTTTCCATGATCCTGAAGGGGTTAAAATCCAACATAAACCTCTGGGTAAGGATAGTGCGGTCAGAGCAGAGCCAGCACCAAAGGCCAAACCACCTCAGACGGTTCCTGCCAGTGGTTAACACTTCCATCTAGTGGCCACCAGTGAAGCTCAAGCTCATGGTCCACCAGACCATGAAATGTATTTAAGATAATAAAAGTAAGAGCTTTTATTTTGCTCTTTGCTGAAGGACACAGCCGTTAAACTGCTTTTGTGGAATTAGGTACAAAAGAAAGACCTCGAGGGGCTGGAGAACGTCTGGAGAAGGGGGTGGAGATAGGGAAGGGGCTGGAGTACAAGGGTTGTGAGGAGCAGCTGAGGGAATTGGGGCTGGTTAGCCTGGAGAATAGGAGGCTGAGGGGAGACCTCATTACTCTCTGCAGCTCCTGGAGAGGAGGTTGTGGTGAGGTGGGTGCTGGGCTCTTCTCCCGAGGAACAAGGGACAGGAAGAGAGGAGATGGCCTCGAGTTGCACCAGGCAGGTTCAGACTGGATATTGGGAAAACCCTTTAATTGAAGGGATTCTCAAGAGGCTGCCCAGGGCACTGGTGGAGTCTCAATCCCTGGAGAGGTTCAAAAAGCCTGTGGCTGTGGCTCTTTGGGATGTGGTTTAGGAGGCCTGGTGAGGTTGGACTGATGGTTGGACTTGATCTTGGAGATCTTCTCCAAGCTTAACCATTCTGTGATCGCACACTGAGGCAGACAATATAATAACAGAGCAAACAGCCTCAGGTCTACTTGGAATTGGATCCATCAATTGAAACAACGATTTCATTTCATAGAATCACAAAATCGCCAGGTTGGAAAGGACCCACCAGGTCATGGAGTCCGACCATTCCCATCAATCACTAACCCATGGCCCTCAGCATCTCGTCCACACATCCCTTAAACCCCTCCAGGGAAGAGGACTCCTTCTCCACCAGCTTCGAGGAGCTGGCTAGGAACATTCTGTGTCCATATGGAAGTGCTAACGGCCTTTAGATACAAGATTATTTTGACTTAAAAACTGGAAAGCAACTTTACCATCATCCGTTGAGGTAGGACTCGGATAAACATGGTGAGTAGCCTTTGATTTGTCTTCAGTTACAGTTCCCTGAGGGAAAGGTGGAAGGAAAGAAGAAACCACATGAGAAACCTTCACCACACTGACCCAAACTTCTCAGTTGCGTCTTTTTAGCCACATCCCGTGAAGACTAGAAATATTTAAGGATATCGGGGAGCTCAGAGCCACATCCAACATGGCCTTTAACACTTGCAGGGATAGGGCTTGATCAACCTGATCCATGGGAGGTGTGTCCCTGCCCATCACAGGGGTTGGAACTGGATGGACTCTGAGGTTCCTTCCAACCCAAATTATTCTCTGATTCTCCGTCAGGCGAAGAGACCTCATCGTACAACCAACAAAGCGCTAGAGGGACCATTTAGGTTACCTGGTGGCGTTTGACGATGTCTTTCAATTTATTAGCCAACTTCAGCTCTATATCTGGAATGAGGTAGATGGTCGGTCTGCTCAGACAGTTGTTCTAGTGGAGAGAAAAAAGAAGTTGAAGAAGAAGTTAGTAGGTCACCTGTGACATAAATCAAATCCTTTCTACTAAGATCAGGAGATCCTATTAAGATCACCCTCCATCCCATCATCCCCCAGCCTGGATTGAACCCGGGGATTGCCCCGACCCATGGTAGGACGTTGAATTTGGCCTGGTTGAACCTCTTGAGGTTCTCCCAGCCCCACTTCTCCACCCTGGTCAGCCAATCCACACGATATCAGTGAAAAGAATTTGCAATTTTCAAGCAGTAACATAGAACTGGGACTGAAATAGGTCAGTCCCAAGGAGCCCAGGAGAGGACTTCAGTGGGTGAGAAAGAGCCCAAGCATATGAAGAGCCAGTTTTGGACACGAGTTTCTTGCCTGCACCAGTGTTTTCTCGATGTTCATGAACATCTCCACGTTTCGATCCATCCGGGATGGATTCTGCAGGTCAAACCTCCGCCTGTTGAGGGAAACGATTGAAAAATATTCAATTCAACTCTTGTCAAGTCAACAGGGAAGAACTCTCCCACATTCCACATAAAACCAGGATCTTACGGCAGCTGCATGAGAGCATCTCAAGCACAATCACAACTGGTTTTGTCTCACTTGGCAAGAAAACTCACCATGAACCAAATCAACCCAACACAACCCATGTGGGAAACCGTTCAGGAGAAACGAAGCATCGTTGAGCAGAAACGTAGGGTGGATTTCAACAATTAGAGGAGAAAAGTCTATGATTCTATAGCACGAAACCCTCAAGCTTGTTGTTACCTCCCAACCTACAGGCTCAAGACGCTAAACCTCGACAGCTTCTCTTTAAATTTAGAATCCAAGAGCACGTTGGTTGTCTTCAAAAAGTCCCTATAAGCAAAAGAAATTCCTCTTCCCATCTCCAACTCCTCTGCCTCCCCAGTTCTCTAGGAAGCACTGAAGTAGTCTGCATGGCTATTTTGTGTCTTTAATTACAAATTAAAGGTCTCCAAAGCAAAAAGAAAGACTCACCAGCCCTGTTCATTCTTGTATTTGTAAGCAGCCCCGAGGACGTGACATAACGTTCCTCCAGCTTTGAAATCCATGAAGCACTTGGCCTGGAACCAAGAAAAGAGAGTGAAAACACAGCGGAATTGCCTTTTATGTTCTTATTTTACATGAATCCATACTTGCTAAACAAGATTTAAACATCTAACTTATCCAAGACAGTTTTATTTTGAGATTAATCACTTTCGGAGAGCTGCGTTCTCCTTTAGGAACGTTTTGAGGTGAAATGCATTCGGTTTAAGGACAATTCTTCACTTGCTCACAGAACGTGATTGATCTGAAAGGTCTGGAAGCTCAAAGTCTGGTCTTAGGTGAGCAGCTTCCAAAAAAATCCTTGTAGAGCTGCAAACCAGAAATCCAAATTGCTCTTCAAACACAGTAGATCACACCCAAAATCTTCGCTGCCAGTTGTAGAATTGGATGGGCTTTAAGGTCCCTTCCAACCCAAACCATTCTACGATGAGTAAGAAATCCCAGACTGTAGAATCATAGAATAGTTTGGGTTGGAGGGACCTTAAAGATCATCCAGTTCCAACCCCCTGGGATGAGCAGGGACACCTCCCACTGGATCAGGGGCTCCAAGCTCCATCCGACGAGGCCTTCAACACCTCCAGGGATGGGGTATCGATGATTCCATGATCTCCAAGTGCACAAGAAGACTTGGTGGACCTTTAGCAGCCTGAAACAACATCTGGAATTCCACGTCGGAAGCAAACCCTAACCTCTAAACATCCACATTTCTCATAAAACCAATAGAATGGAAGACGGAGAGACGAGCTGTCTCTGGTCAAAAGAAACCAAGAGCAGAGATCCACCTACTGGAAGCTCAAGCTGAGCAAATTTGATGATTCTAGACCTTCCAAGTAGGAACAAGAGTTAAATATGGGACTAAGATGTTTACGACACCCCTGAAATCTTTATTACCCATCATAAAGATAAGACTAATTGATTTAAGACTCGAGAGCACTCCAGGAGTTGATCAGCATGCTGAAGGCAGGGAGGTTTATGATCTCCGCTGCAAAATAAAGCACCACGATGTTCACTTCTGTCTCCACAGCTTCTCGTTATCGCTGAGATATGAGGTGATGAGAACGGGAGAGATTGTGAGCTGGAACTTAAACACAGATGAACACCAGCCAGCAGCAGTGGCCTAGGTGGCCAAGAAGGCCAATGGCATCTTGGCTTGGATGAGAATCGGTGTGGCCAGCAGGGCCAGGGAAGTCCTTCTCCCTCTGGCCTCGGCCCTGGTGAGACCACTCCTCGAATCCTGGGGTCAGTTGTGGGTCTCTCACTCCAAGAAAGACCTTGAGGGGCTGGAGAACGTGTGGAGAAGGGAATGGAGCCGGGGAAGGGGCTGGAGAACAAGGGTTGTGAGGAGCCATTGAGGGACATGGGGCTGGTTAGCCTGGAGAAGAGGAGACTGAGGGGAGACCTCATTGCTCTCTGCAACTCCCTGAAAGGAGGTTGTGGTGAGGTGGGTGCTGGGCTCTTCTCCCAAGTAAGAAGAGATAGGGCAGAGGAACTGGCCTCAAGTTCTACCAGGGGAGGTTTAGACTGGCCATGAGTAAAATTTTCTTCATTAAAGGCTTCTTGGGCATGGACAGAGGATGCCCAGGGAGGTGGTGAAGTCTCCATCCTTAGAGATGCTTGAGAAAAGGGGGAGATGAGGCGCTCAGGGATCTGGTTTAGTAGCAGACAGGTGTGGTTGGACTCCATCTCAAAGGTCCAACCAAACAATTCTATGAATCTATGATCTTACACGGCTTCCTGGTGAATTCCAACCGGACAGAAAATCACTTAATAAGTAAGTTTGAAGCCTCCTCTCCTGGGGAAAACATATATGGATCCACACTGCATCCAAAGCAGTGTGGCCAGCAGGGAGGGAGGGGACTGTCCCCTCTGCTCCTCTCTGGGGACACCTCAGCTGGAGGGCTGGGGCCAGCTCTGGAATCCTCAGCAGAAGGAGGAGATGGAGCTGTTGGAACAGGGCCAGAGGAATCTCCGAGGATGATGCGAGGGCTGGAGAACCTCCCGTCCGAGGACAGGCCGAGAAAGTTGGGCTTGTTCAGCCTGGAGAAGAAAAGGCTCTGAGGAGACCTTAGAGAGACCTTCTAGAACCTAAAGGGGCTCCAGGAAAGCTGGGGAGGGACTTCTTCCAAGGGCCTGGAGTGACAGAATGAGGGGAAATGGCTTTGAAATCAAAGGGGGAAGACTGACATTAGGAAGAGTCTCTTCACGATGCAGGTGCTGAAGCCCTGACTTAGGTTGCCCAGAGCAGTGGTGGCTGCTCCATCCCTGGAGGGGTGGAAGACCAGGCTGGATGGAGTTTGGAGCCCCTGATCCAGTGGGAGGTGTCTCTGCCCATGACAGGGGTTGGAACTGGATGGGCTTTGAGGTCTCTTCCAACCCAGAACATTTCATGATTCATGTTGTCTCTACCAATACCCAGGGAAGCAGAAAATTGTCCTAGACTCACCAGGTAACCATGAAGTACTAAAGAGCATTTTCCAGCATAGACAACACAGCAAGTTTGATGTTTCATCACCCAAAAAGCCCAATAGAAAGTTTATGTTCCAAAAGTCCATGTTACTCTGCCAGCTTAGGCTTCATCAGCCCAGAGATTGAGTTAAAATTTAGGTCAATACTGACTTAACCTCCAATTCTCACTTCAATTTTCAATTTTTACTTAAAGTTCACAGGTTTACATAGATTGTTTTCCTAGAAATGTATCAAAAATGGGATGTATTTCATGGAAAATCCACTTCCAAGTTCAACATTATCATTCAAACCTCATGCAGAGTCCAATGGGATGAGGTTTAACACGGCCAAATGCCGAGTCCTGCACTTGGGGCACAACAACCCTGTGCAGAGCTACAGACTGGGAGAAGTCTGGCTGGAAAACTGCCTGGAGGAGAGGGACCTGGGGGTGTTGGTTGACAGCCGACTGACCATGAGGCAGCAGTGTGCCCAGGTGGCCAAGAAGGCCAATGGCATCCTGGCTTGGATCAGAAATGGTGTGACCAGCAGGGCCAGGGAGGTGATTCTCCCTCTGAACTTAGCTCTGGTGAGGATGCTCCTTGAATCCTGTGTTCAGTTGTGGGCCCCTCAGCACAAGAAGGATGTTGAGGCTCTGGAGAGAGTCCAGAGAAGAGCAACAAAGCTGGTGAAGGGGCTGGAGAACAGGTCCTATGAGGAGCGGCTGAGAGAGCTGGGGGGGTTCAGCCTAGAGAAGAGGAGGCTGAGAGGAGACCTCATTGCTCTCTACAACTACCTGAGAGGAGGTTGTAGAGAGGAGGGAGCTGGGCTCTTCTCCCAAGGGACAGGGGACAGGACAAGAGGGAATGGCCTCAAGCTCCACCAGGGGAGATTTAGGCTGGAGATTAGGAGGAGGTTTTTCACGGAAAGGGTCATTGAGCATTGGAATAGGCTGCCCAGGGAGGTGGTTGATTCCCCTTCCCTGGAGGTGTTTAAGGCACAGGTAGGTGAGGTGCTGAGGGACATGGTTTAGTGTTTGATAGGAATGGTTGGACTCAGTGATCCGATGGCTCTCTTCCAACCTGGTGATTCTATGATTCTATGATTGGGCATTGGAACAGGCTGCCCAGGGAGAGGGTTGATTCACCTTCCCTGGAGGGGTTTAAGGGACGGGTAGACAAGGTCCTGAGGGACATGGGTTAGTGACTGATGGGAATAGTTGGACTCCATGATCTGGTGGGTCTCTTCCAACCTGGTGATTCTACGATTCTGTGATCTCACCCCTTCCTAGGTGCACAACAAAAGCTTTAGACTGAACACAGGTCTCCGAACCACCTAGAAGGAACCAGCAGCACCAACAGTGGATGAAGCACACAAGACGCTGTTGGGTTAACCCCAATACTCACAGGTAGCTTTGTGAAGGCAGGATTGGTGACGTGTTTTCCGAAGGCATCTTCCTGGAACTGCAGCAGCTGCACCACCAGCCCAGCCAGTGTCTTGTTGGTCGGAGCGTCTGCTTGAACGTACTGGAAGAGAAAACACACACATGCTTGGAGAGTAGATAATAAAGCAGGAAGATCTCTCCCAGGTCCCTCAGCCGGTCCTCACAACCCTTGTTCTCCAGCCCCTTCCCCAGCTCCATTCCCTTCTCCAGATGTTCTCCAGCCCCTCAAGGTCTTTCTTGGAGTGAGGGGCCTACAACTGACACCTGGATTCGAGAAGTGGTCTCACCGGGGCCAAGGCCAGAGGGAGAAGAACTTCCCTGGCCCTGCTGGCCACACCGGTTCTGATCCAAGCCAAGATGCCATTGGCCTTCTTGGCCACCTGGGCAATCACTTGGTTGGAAAAAACCTTTAAGATCCTCAAGCCCAACTGTCCACCCCTAAATCACACCCCTAAGTGCTTCATCTCCCCATCTTTTAAATACCTCCAAGGCTAGTGACTCCACCACCCCCCTGAGAAGCTCTTCCAGTGCTCAAGAACCTTCTGGTGAACAAATTTCTTCCTAATGTCCAATCTGAACCTCCCCTAGTGCAACTTCAAACCATTTCCTCCCATCCTATGACTTGTTCCTTGGGAGAAACGATCAGCACACCTCGCTCCAACCTCCTTTCCAGAAGCTGCAGAGAGGGATGAGGTCTCCTTTCAGCCTCCTCTTCTCTAAGCAAAACAACCCTCAGCTGCTCCTTGTAAGACTTGTTCTCCAGCCCCTTCACCACTCTGGTTGATCTTCAGGACCACCAAGCACCAGCAGTTTTCAAGCCTTAATTTTTAACTACAGCACAAATCCACAGATCATCGTTGGTCCGTCATGGCCACTGGTGTTCTCCTGATGGAGATGAACTGCTCTGATCCGATTTGAAGCTCCCAATAAAGGAACAGACTAATTCTGCACCTCCCAGAGCTTCCAACAGCACCTTCAGAAGCTCCTTCTGTAAGCAACCGCTATGACAGTCGACTGACCATGAGGCAGCAGTGTGCCCAGGGGGCCAAGAAGGCCAATGGCATCCTGGCTTGGATCAGAAATGGTGTGACCAGCAGGGCCAGGGAGGTGATTCTCCCTCTGGACTCAGCACTGGTGAGGCCGCTCCTTGAATCCTGTGTTCAGTTGTGGGCCTCTTACCACAAGAAGGATGTTGAGGCTCTGGAGCGAGTCCAGAGAAAAGCCACGAAGCTGGTGAAGGGGCTGGAGAACAGGCCCTATGAGGAGCAGCTGAGAGAGCTGGGGGGGTTTAGCCTAGAGAAGAGGAGGCTGAGAGGAGACCTCATTGCTCTCTATAACTACCTGAAAGGAGGTTGTGGAGAGGAGGGAGATGGGCTCTTCTCCCAAGGGACAGGACAAGAGGGAATGGCCTCAAGCTCCACCAGGGGAGATTCAGGTTAGAGATTAGGAGGAAGTTTTTCACACAGAGGGTCATTGGGCATTGGAAGAGGCTGCCCAGGGAGGTGGTTGATTCCCCTTCCCTGGAGGTGTTTAAGGCACAGGTAGATGAGGTCCTGAGGGACATGGTTTAGTGTTTGATAGGAATGGTTGGACTCGATGATCTGATGGGTCCCTTCCAACCTGATTGTTCTATGATTCTATGATTCTAAGAGAACCCACCTGACGCTGCTCAGCTCAGAAAAAAGACTGAGACAAAGACACTTGTGCTGCTTTCTCAATCCTTGCAAAGATCTCCTGAGGTCACACCTCAAATTACATGCACGTACGTGAAAGAGGGAATCCCAGTATGGAAGACAAAAGAAATCCCACGGCTTTCAAGTCTTTATTATTAATATCAAATATGGATGTAACCTCAATGTACCAGAAGACTTGTAAGACCAGAACATCACTAGATGGAGATCTACAGCCATCGATCTGAGGAGCACTAGGAACCACAAGGGCCTTGCTCTTCCCTCAATCAGACTCTTCTAAAGCTCCTTAGAAGACCAACTGGAGCCCTCAGAGGTTTAAAGACTTGGCGTGAAGCAGCAGTCGAACCTAATGCAGCTTCCCCAAGCTCCATCTACTCAACAAAAGCCACCGGGAAGACGTTGACTTTTCCATGACAGTTCTACAGCATCCAAACACCTGTAGACGGAGGTTCCTGGGGGATCTGATGAGGGAGTCCAGTCTAACTCTGCCCCTCTCCAGTTTATCCCCATTTTCCCCTCATCCTATCACCACAAGCCTGAGCGAACAGCGCCTCCCCAGCCTTCTTGGAGCCCCTTCAGGTTCTGGAAGGTCCCTCTAAGGTCTCCTCAGAGCCTTCTCCTGAACAACCCTAACTCTCTCAGCCTGTCCTTGTACGGGAGGTTCTCCAGGAAACATTTCTTTACTGATAAGAGTGATGAAGTGGTGGAATCTCCATCTCTGGAGGGGTTCAAAAAAACATGTAGATGTGGCACTTGGGGACATGGTTTAGCAGACACAGTGGGGTTGGGGTGATGGTTGGACTGGATGAGCTGAGAGGTCTTCTCCAACCTTAATGAGTCTCCAATTCTAATACGATCTGTTGCTTAACATCAGAGGAACCACCAAACCACCACAGACTATTCGAGATCTCTGAGCACGAACGCAGTGAAGAAGGAACTGCCCAGGTTACTCTTAAACTCCAAGTTTCTACTCACATTGGACACCCTCGAAACACCTGAACAAACCAACTCGAGCACTGCGAAAGCCACTCAGAACCTCCAAGCCTTGAAAACCACAGCTCCAACCTGTTCCCAACCCACAGGGAAGACGGGATGAAACACCTAGAACGCAGCCCGAGGCAAGGGAAGCCGTGGGCGACCTCCTACGATTCTCACGATGCAAGTGGTGGCGTCTCCGTCCCTGGAGGGGTTCAAAAACCACGCGGAGGTGAGACTTCAGGAGATGGTTTAGTAGGAAGGGTGGGGTTGGGCTGATGATTGGACTGGACGAGCTTAAAGGTCTTCTCCAACCTTAACGTCTCTATGAAAATTCACTTCCACGTGTCATTCACACGGAAGGAGGCAGCAGGAGAAAGCTTGGAGTGAACAGTTTTCTGTCATTAATACTCAGTCCAAACCTTCTCTGGTGCAACTCAAGGCCATCTCCTCTCATCCCATCCCTTGTTCCTCAGAAGAGGCCAGCACCCACCTCACCACAACCTCCTCCAGGAGCTGCAGAGAGCGATGAGGTCTCCCCTCAGCCTCCTCTTCTCCAGGTTAAACAGTCCCAGGTCCCTCAGCTGCTCCTCACAACCCTTGTTCTCCAGCCCCTTCCCCAGCTCCGTTCCCTTCTCCGGACATTCTCCAGCTCCTCAAGGTCTTTCTTGGAGTCAGGGGCCCACAACTGACCCCAGGATTCGAGGAGCAGTCTCACCAGAGGGAGAAGAAACTCCCTGGCCCTGCTGGCCACACAGCTTCTCATCCAAGCCAAGATGCCATTGGCCTTCTTGGTCACCTGGGCCACTGCTGCCTCATGCTCAACCAACCTCCCCAGCTCCTTCTCCTCCAGGCACTTTCCAGCCAGACTTCTCCTAGGTTGGAGCTGCCCAGGGTTGTTGTACCCCAAGGGCAGGACCCACCATTTGGCCTCATTAAACCTCATCCCAATGCTCTCAGCTCATGGATTCAGCCTGTTCAGGTCCCTTTGGAGCCTCCCAACCCTCCAGCAGATCAACTCTCCTGCCCAAGGCCCCTCCCCAGAACTCCAGAAAGAGCCAAGAAGGACAATCACACCAAAGGAAAACGAAAGATACTGGTTTATGTCACGATTTCCTTCACAACATAAGCAGCTCCAATTCCCACCTCTGCCCCACGGGGCCGACGTGGTTGCGCTGGAAGAAGCTACGTGGAAGGACTGGAAGAACACACCACGTTCTGGTTTCCACCCCAACTTGGCTCAGGTGCCCATTTCACCTTGTCTGCTCACACAGGGTCAATCTGTCTGGGGTTATGGACACCAGATCTCCTGAGGAACAGGCTGCAAACCCCAGGAGTAACGACCAGGGCACCTTCAGCCTCTCCTGGTGACCAGACTTTGCCCCAACTAACACTCAGCCACGGATTCCTACAAAGCTGCTGAGGTCTGCCTGCTGAGAAGCTCACCTCAGGTGATTTCAGGTCTCTGGTGAGACCTCACCTGGAGTTCCGTGCCCAGCTCTGGAGGCCTCAGCACAGGAAGGAAACGGATCTCTCGGAGCAAGTCCAGAGGAGGCCACAGGGATGATGTGAGGGCTGGAGAACCTCCTGTAGGAGGACAGGCTGAGGGTTGGGGTCATTCAGCCTGGAGAGGAGATCTCAGAGCAGCTTCCAGAATGGGAAGGGGATCCAGGAAAGCTGGGGAGGGGCTTGTGGATCAGCGATAGGACACGGGGAACGGTTTGAAGCGGAAAGAGGGAAGACTTAGAGGAGATCTTAGGGGGAAACGTTCTCCTGGGAGGGTGGGGAGGTACTAGAACAGGTTGCCCAGAGAAGCTGTGGCTGCCCCATCCCTGCAGGTGTTGAAGACCAGGTTGGATGTGGCTTGGAGGCCCTGATCCAGTGGGAGGTGTCCCTGCCCACATCTAGAGGTGGAACTGGAAGGGCTTTGAGGTCCCTTTCAACCCAAACCCTTCCACGATACAGTAATTCCAAGGCTTAGACAACAAGTTATCAAACCATCCCGCAGCAACCAGGCTTGAAGAGAAAAGAGAAACCAGTGACCCAGACGGATTTGGAACAGGACAACACGCAGCGAACAACAACACAACCAAAACCGAACCGCGTCATCAGTCCGAGAAACACACACGGATCTTCCAGACTCCCCAGGTTCAGTGAAATGCGGTTCTGCGCCCCACAAAGGCCTTTTCCTCCCCCTTTTTTAACACCCCAACTTCTCAGGGGTGCGGCTGAGGCGAAACCTGAACAAACGTGAATAAATCCTGGCAAGAGAAGCAGGGACTTGCCCGGACAGGATCCTTACGGCTGCGGCTCGTCCCGGTGGGGCTGCCTGGGAAGGAGCAGGATCCAAACGGGACCTAGATCCACAGCAGCCCCGAGCCCGGGACGGGCTGCCCTTTCCTTGGCTCACCCTCCTTTCCACCTCCTCGTCCTCCACCTCCCCTCCTTCTCCATGGGTCAAGGTGCCACTTCGCTGAGTCGCTCTGGTTTTTTTCCACAAGTTGCTTTGCTCTGGGTTCCCTACAACCCAGCTCCCCATAACCCAGGTCACGCTGGTTTCCCCTGCAAACTGCTTCCCCACAACCCAGGCGGCTGTGGTTTCTCCTCATCCTCACATCAGGCTCCCCTCAACTTGGCTCACTCTGGTTTCCCCCACAGCCTGGTTCCCCATCCCAACCTGGTTCACTCTGGTTTCCCCACAGATTGATTCCCCCCATTCCAGGTCATAGAACCACAGAATTACAGAACAACCAGGTTGGAAGAGACCCATCGGATCATCGAGTCCAACCATTCCTATCAAACACTAAACCATGTCCCTCAGGACCTCACCCACCTGTGCCTTAAACACCTCCAGGGAAGGGGAATCAACCACCAACCTGGGCAGCCTATTCCAATGCCCAATGACCCTTTCTGTGAAAAACTTCCTCCTAATCTCCAGCCTAAATCTCCCCTGGTGGAGCTTGAGGCCATTCCCTCTCATCCTATCCCCTGTCACTTGGGAGAAGAGCCCAGCTCCCTCCTCTCCACAACCTCCTTTCAGGTAGTTATAGAGAGCAATGAGGTCTCCTCTCAGCCTCCTCTTCTCCAGGCTAAACAGCCAGGGTTGCTCCAGTTTCCCCCCAGCCCAACTCCCCCCAAGCCTGGTTGCTCTTGTTTCCCCCAACCCAGGTCACTCCAGTTTCCCCCCATCCCCAGGTCAGGCTCCCCCCAACCCAGGATCACTCTGGTTTCCCCCCAGTCTGGTTCCCCTAACCAGAGTCTCTGTGGTTTCCCCCCCAACCCAGGTCACTCTGGTTTCCCTCCAGCCAGATCACACTCCCCTCAACCTGACTCCTCCTGTTTTCCCCAGCCTGGGTTGCTCCAGTTTCTCCTCAACTCGTTTTCCCCCTCCTTGGGTCACTCCAGTTTCCCCTCACTCTGTTTTCCCCTCACTCCGATTCCCGTCTCCTTGGGTTGCTCCACTTTCCCTTCACTCCGCTTCTCCTCTCCTTGGATCACTCTGTTTTCCCTTCACTCCAGTTTCTCTTCACTCCGCTTCCCCCTCCTTGCCTTGCTCCACTTTCCCTTCACTCCGCTTTCCCCTCACTCCAGTTCCTCCCTCCATGGCTCGCTCCACTTTCCCTTCACCCCATTTTCCCCTCACTCTGGTTCCCCTCTCCTTGGGTCGCTCCACTTTCCCCTCACTCCACTTTCCCTCTCCTTGGATCACTCTGTTTTCCCTTTGCTCCAGTTTCTCTTCACTCCGGTTTCCCCTCGTTCCGGTTCCCCCCTCCTTGGCTTGCTCCACTTTCCCTTCGCTCCACTTCTCCTCTCCTTGGCTTGTTCCACTTTTCCTTTACTCCATTTTCCCCTTGCTCTGGTTCCCCCCTCCTTGGGTCACTCCACTTTCCCCTCACTCCACTTCTCCTCTCCTTGGATCACTCTGTTTTCCTCTCACTCCAGTTTCTCTTCACTCCGCTTCCCCCTCCTTGGCTCGCTCCACTTTCCCTTCATTCCAGTTTCTCCTTGTTCCGGTTCCCCCCTCCTTGGCTCACTCCACTTTCCCTCTCCTTGGATCACTCTGTTTTCCCCTCACTCCAGTTTCTCTTCACTCCACTTCCCCCTCCTTGCCTTGCTCCGCTTTCCCCTCACTCCGGTTCCCCCTCTCCTTGGCTCACTCCACTTTCCTTTCACTCCGCTTCCCCCTTCTTGGCTCACTCCACTTTCCCCTCACTCCACTTCTCCCCTCCTTGGATCACTGTTTTCCCCTCACTCCACTTCTCCTCTCCTTGGATCACTCTGTTTTCCCCTCACTCCACTTCTCCCCTCCTTGGATCACTCTGTTTTCCCTTCACTCCACTTCTCCCCTCCTTGGATCGCTGTTTTCCCTTCACTCCACTTCTCCCCTCCTTGGATCACTCTGTTTTCCCCTCACTCCACTTCTCCCCTCCTTGGATCACTCTGTTTTCCCTTCACTCCACTTCTCCCCTCCTTGGATCACTCTGTTTTCCCCTCACTCCACTTCTCCCCTCACTCCACTTCTCCCCTCCTTGGATCACTCTGTTTTCCCCTCACTCCACTTCTCCCCTCCTTGGATCACTCTGTTTTCCCCTCACTCCACTTTCCCCTCCTTGGATCACTCTGTTTTCCCCTCACTCCACTTCTCCCCTCCTTGGATCACTGTTTTCCCCTCACTCCACTTCTCCCCTCCTTGGATCACTGTTTTCCCTTCACTCCACTTCTCCCCTCCTTGGATCACTCTGTTTTCCCCTCACTCCACTTCTCCCCTCCTTGGATCACTGTTTTCCCCTCACTCCACTTCTCCCCTCCTTGGATCACTCTGTTTTCCCCTCACTCCACTTCTCCCCTCCTTGGATCACTGTTTTCCCCTCACTCCGCTTCTCCCCTCCTTGGATCACTCTGTTTTCCCCTCACTCGACTTCTCCCCTCCTTGGATCACTCTGTTTTCCCCTCACTCGACTTCTCCCCTCCTTGGATCACTCTGTTTTCCCCTCACTCCACTTCTCCCCTCCTTGGATCACTCTGTTTTCCCTTCACTCCACTTCTCCCCTCCTTGGATCACTCTGTTTTCCCCTCACTCCACTTCTCCCCTCCTTGGATCACTCTGTTTTCCCCTCACTCCACTTCTCCCCTCCTTGGATCACTCTGTTTTCCCCTCACTCCACTTCTCCCCTCCTTGGATCACTCTGTTTTCCCCTCACTCCACTTCTCCCCTCCTTGGATCACTGTTTTCCCCTCACTCCACTTCTCCCCTCCTTGGATCACTCTGTTTTCCCCTCACTCCACTTCTCCCCTCCTTGGATCACTCTGTTTTCCCTTCACTCCACTTCTCCCCTCCTTGGATCACTCTGTTTTCCCCTCATTCCACTTCTCCCCTCCTTGGATCACTCTGTTTTCCCCTCACTCCACTTCTCCCCTCCTTGGATCTCTCTGTTTTCCCCTCACTCCACTTCTCCCCTCCTTGGATCACTGTTTTCCCCTCACTCCACTTCTCCCCTCCTTGGATCACTCTGTTTTCCCCTCACTCCACTTCTCCCCTCCTTGGATCACTCTGTTTTCCCTTCACTCCACTTCTCCCCTCCTTGGATCACTCTGTTTTCCCCTCACTCCACTTCTCCCCTCCTTGGATCACTCTGTTTTCCCCTCACTCCACTTCTCCCCTCCTTGGATCACTCTGTTTTCCCCTCACTCCACTCCTCCCCTCCTTGGATCACTCTGTTTTCCCCTCACTCCACTTCTCCCCTCCTTGGATCACTCTGTTTTCCCTTCACTCCACTTCTCCCCTCCTTGGATCACTCTGTTTTCCCCTCATTCCACTTCTCCCCTCACTCCACTTCTCCCCTCCTTGGATCACTCTGTTTTCCCCTCACTCCACTTCTCCCCTCCTTGGATCACTCTGTTTTCCCCTCACTCCACTCCTCCCCTCCTTGGATCACTCTGTTTTCCCCTCACTCCACTTCTCCCCTCCTTGGATCACTCTGTTTTCCCTTCACTCCACTTCTCCCCTCCTTGGATCACTCTGTTTTCCCCTCATTCCACTTCTCCCCTCACTCCACTCCTCCCCTCCTTGGATCACTCTGTTTTCCCCTCATTCCACTTCTCCCCTCACTCCACTCCTCCCCTCCTTGGATCACTCTGTTTTCCCCTCACTCCACTTCTCCCTTCACTCCACTCCTCCCCTCCTTGGATCACTCTGTTTTCCCCTCATTCCACTTCTCCCCTCTCTCCACTCCTCCCCTCCCTGGATCACTCTGTTTTCCCCTCACTCCACTTTCCCCTCCCTCCGGTTCCCCTCTCCTTGGCTGGCTCCGCTTTACCCCTCTTTCCCCTCCCTCCTCCCCGGGTGGCTCCGCTTTCCCCGCTCCCCTCTCTCCCCTCTCTCCCCCCCTGAGCCTTTGTCCTGCCGGTGCCGCCGCTCCGCACCTTCTTGTAGTGCTTCCCCCAGCCACA
The DNA here is from genome assembly GCA_033558105.1 of Coccyzus lansbergi. NCBI lineage: Eukaryota > Metazoa > Chordata > Aves > Cuculiformes > Coccyzidae > Coccyzus > Coccyzus lansbergi. The sequence goes on along the minus strand of JAUMJK010001308.1, from coordinate 415 downwards.
CTCGCACCGAGTCGAGCTGGGACACGGTCTCGGGGCTCTCCCAGAACTTGCCGCTGGGGCCGCCGTCCTTCCTGCGGGCCGCCGCTCCGCCGCCCCCCGCCGCCCCCGCCGCGCCGGCCCCTCCGCCCGCCGCCACCGTCGCCGCCATTGTCGCCCTCGCCGAGAGCCCAGCGCCGCGCATGCGCCAACGGCCACGCCTCCCCCCAAACAGCCGCTAGGGGGCCCTCTTAGCAACGACGGCGGCTCCGTTCAGCCCCGGAGCCACCGGAAGCGGCGACGACGCGACCCAAAACCCCCCACGCCCCACCCGCCCCTTCTCTCTCCGGTGACACCGCACTCAGCAACCCCCCCACCCCCCCCCCCAACCACCCTCCGCTGGAAGAGCCACACACACTCTGCGCATGCGCGAGCGCCC
>JAUMJK010001307.1:0-46154 GCA_033558105.1 Coccyzus lansbergi | reverse complement strand
AACTACAGCTCCCGGCGTGTCCCGCGGCTCCCGGCGTGCATCGCGCCGACTGAGGCTCCCAGCGTCCATCGCGTGGGTTACAGTCATAGAATCATAGAATCATAGAACGACCAGGTTGGAAGAGACCCATCGGATCATGGAGTCCAACCATTCCTATCAAACACTAACCCATGTTCCTCAGCACCTCATCTACCCGTCCCTTAAACACCTCCAGGGAAGGGGAATCAACCCCCTCCTGGGCAGCCTATTCCAATGCCCAATGACCCTCTGTGTGAAAAACTTCCTCCTAATCTCTAGCCTAAATCTCCTCTGGCAGAGCTTGAGGCCATTCCTCTCGTCCTGTCCCCTGTCGCTTAGAAGAGCCCAGCTCCCTCCTCTCCACAACCTCCTTTCAGGTAGTTGTAGAGAGCAATGAGGTCTCCCCTCAGCCTCCTCTTCTCCAGGCTGAACCCCCCAGCTCTCTCAGCCCTTCCTCATCAGGCCTGTTCTCCAGCCCCTTCCCCAGCTTGGTGCTCAAAGCCCCGCATGGTGGGGCGCGCGGACTACACCCCCCAGAATGAACCGCGAGGACTACAGCTCCCGGCGTGCACCGCGCGGAGTGCATCGCACGCCCCCTCCGACGCAGCTCAGCGGCTACAGCCCCCAGCATGCACGGCGCTCGGCGGGACTACATGTCCCGGCGTGCACCGCGCGGGACCACAGATCCCGGCCGGCAGTTCCTGCTGCCCCCCGAACTACAACTCCCAGCGTGCAGCGCGCGGCGAGGCAAGTGACACCTAAAGAATCACAGAATCACAGAACAACCAGGTTGGAAGGGACCCATCGGATCATCGAGTCCCACTTCAAGAATACGCAGGGTGACAGCTGTTTACCTAAAGCAACATATTTCTCTAAGCCTTTATGGAGGCTGTTGCTAGAGGATTTCTGATAAGCAGGACAAGTCATCTGGGCCTGTGATAAGAGTGGACAACACTGATAAGGATGGGAAGAACCCAGAGAACATGTGCACTGATCGAAGTTAAAGGAAGTTAAGACAATTAACTTTATCCCTGAGAAGACCCTGCACAGGCACAAAGAGGAAGAAGCCTCTTCTCAAACTCATTATAATAAGAAGCAGTGAATGATTATGACTCACCTTCCCTGGAGGGGTTTAAGCTGCAGGTGGACGAGGTGCTGAGGGACATAGGTTAGTGATTGACGGGAATGGTTGGACTCGGTGATCCGGTGGGTCTCTTCCAACCTGGTGATTCTATGATTCTATGAATATGTATCAGCGATTTCTGGAATGTGTAACTGTTTACTGTATAAAGGCAAGACAAGCTGCTATGAAGGGCACACGTGTTGTTTTGGAGAATAAATTCTCCCCTGTGCCTCAGCACTGAATAAACATACCTACTTTATAACTTATAGAGTCTTGATTCTATGTGTTACCTCGAGGGTTCAAGGCCAGGTTGGATGGAGGAGCTTGGAGCCCCTGATTGGACCAGGGAGGTGTCCTTGCCCATGGCAGGGGTGGAGTTCCTCATTGGACTCTTCCAACCCAAAAATATTCCATGATTCTGTGATTTCTGTTTAGAAATGAATTGTGGAGCACTGAACATTGTCTTAGGAGGAAGGAGGACAGCGAGAAAGCAGAAGGACAGAGGTCCCTCACCCCAGGTCCCCTATGCTGTTGCTCTCAGCCACATTTAGAGAAAACCCAACTCACGGAATTTCTTGGCAAAAAGCATCTCACATGCCAGAAGTTTGCTGGCAACAGAGCTCTCCACGCGCCTGCGCTGCTCCTGTGCACAACTGTGCGAGGGACAGGGACACCCCCAGGGCGCCCCCACACTCCAGCTCCTGTGCAGCGGCACCATGACTGGCCAGCTCAGGCTGAGCTGATGCTGCAGGGAGAGCGCAGAATCACAGAACAGTTAGGATTGGAAGGGACCTTAAGGATCATCTAGTTCCACTCCTGCCAAGGGCAGGGACACCTCCTACTGGATCAGGTTGCCCAAGGGCCCATCCAACCTGGCCTTAAACGCCTCCAGGGATGGGGCAGCCATAACTTCCCTGGGCAGCCTGTTCCAGTGCCCAATGACCTTTTCTGTGAACATTTTTTTCCTAATGTCCAGCCTGAACCTCCTCTGGTGGAGTTTGAGGCCATTCCCTCTCGTCCTGACCCTTGGGAGAAGAGCCCAGCTCCCTCCTCTCCACTCTCAGGCAGTTGGAGAGAGCAATGAGGTCTCCCCTCAGCCTCCTCTTCTCCAGGATAAACACCCCCAGCTCTCTCAGCCCTTCCTCATCAGGCCTGTTCTCCAGCCCCTTCACCAGCTTTGTTGCTCTTCTCTGGACTTGCTCCAGAGCCTCAACATCCTTCTTGTGGTGAGGGGCCCACAACTGAGCACAGGATTCGAGGTTTGGTCTCACCAGTGCTGAGTCCAGAGGGAGAAGAAACTCCCTGGACCTGCTGGCTAAGTCGTTTCTGATCCAAGCCAAGATGCCACTGGTCTTCTTGGCCACCTGGGCCACTGCTGGCTCATGTTCAGTCACTGTCACCAACACCCCCAGGTCCTTCTCCTAGTCTGTAGCTGCTCAGGGTTGTTGTGTCCCAAGTGCAGGATCTACCATTTGGCCTTGTTAAACCTCATCCCATTGATACTCAATATTTACCCTAAACACACCCAGATGCTTGGCTTTCCTTCACCTCCAACAATGTATGACTGGTTTGGGGCCTCGCTGCCAACACAAGGGACAAAAAAAAAGATGGTCGCACCTCTTCCCAGGGCTGGGGCTGGTCACCACCAGGATGCTCGCTCACTCCCTCCCATGCAGCTCTGGCACCACTGCAGCCACCTGGGTTCCCTCAAGAGGCTGCTCTGTTTAGCTTAACTTGTTGTTCCTTTTCAGTGAAAGCCAAGACATGCAAATGCCTCAAACCACAACCCCTAACAGGCTTAAGAAAACCAAAGTAATGTCTAGGCAGGAGACAGAGCCACAGTGTTCTGCTGAAGGGACGGCCACGGCACAAAGTTTAATCATATCCTTACACACCAGGGGATCCACAGGGAAGAAAGATACAGAGCAGCACGGAAACTTTAGACCAGAGGTTAGACCTTGTTAAACACGTACACGTACAAACCAGGCTTTTGATTCTGCTTCTCGGAGCCATTCACACAAACCCACCAAGGACTTGGGCCGGTGGGGATTGCCCCTCGCTCCGCCCGTTCCCAGGCACAGCGCGAGGGGTTGGGGTGTGAGAGGGGAGCAAGAGCTTTAGAATTCAGGGTTATCCTCCCATTTTCCTCACACGTGCTATACAAATTGTGCCATCCTTGTCTGTTAAAAAGTTAATTTATTATCCCCTCCTAGTAAAAAAGTGAAAAGCTATACTCTGTTAGACCAGCAAGATACAGAATTACTCCAGCTCTTTGGAGACTTTTAGATACAACTTCGAAGCATATCATTCCACAAGGGAACAGCAAGTGCCTTTCTTAAGAAAGGAAACTCAGTAATGGGTCAGGCTTTTCTTTTAAGTAGAAGATGATGTATCCATTCCAGCACTCCCTTTCCATCCAGATGACTCCTGTGAAATATCCCAACACCCAAGTGGCAAACACAGAAGGTTTCCTAAGGAGAAATGTGCCTTTAAGAAGTGATTTCAGGAAATAAATACAAGTTCCTGATATCTCTGTTTCATAAGAAGGATACGAATGTGTATTTTAATTGTTTTATTTCCATTTTCCCCAAAGGGGAACCGAAGGCAGAGAGGTGGTGTGAGATACATCACGCTGTTCTTACGGGCAAATCGACTTGCAAATGTTACTTTACCACTCTATAAAAATACACACAGGAGTGTGAAGGAAGTGAAGGAGTTCAGAGTGGCTGTCAAGGAGCAAATATGTTAAATACAATCAGGTTTTTTTCCCCCAAAAAATAGTGGCTCCTTATGTTCCGTAAACCCAAGCCTTTAGTAGCCACACGCCACAGGAACAGACACGTAAGTGGTAGCTTCCTTGGAGCATGTGCACACAAAAGCATCAGGAAAGAACTGCTCCCATGGGACCAGAGAGGAGATGTGAGCAGCAAAGCCCCATCCACAAGAGGAAAGAAGATATGCATTCGGTTTTACTGGTTAGCTTCCCATCCGAACTCCCGGAAACAGGTTCCACGCCATTCAGGCATCTCTGATGAAAGTCTATAGCTCTATAAAAAGAAGTCGCACTGTAAGATCAAGATATTTACCCTGTACGTGTTAGGCGAGAGTGAAGAGGAACAACCAACAACCTTCCGATTTCTCATGACACATCCAAGCAATCTGTAAGTGACCCAGCTCCTTTCTCTGTCCAACTGTGCTGTGGGAAACCCAGTGAAGTGCCTCTTCACAGGTAAAGACAGTTTGCTTTTAAAAATATTAAGGACACATATTTTTTTTTTTGTATCTTTAAGAACCTCCTGGAAAGTTACTGTGGAAAATGAAAGTGCTCCCATGGTGAGACCAGCGTGCAAAGCCCTACAGACTTCTGTCCTTGCTGCTTTCTTAGTATTCCTTCCCTTGGCAGATTCATATTAACGTGAGGCTTAAGACATCGCAACGAGGCCATCATCCACCTGTAACAAGCAGGCAGACACTGGAAAATGTTTTATGTTTAATCATAAAACGTGGAATATGTCAAAAAAATATTGTATGGATATGATCAATATGGTCTCTTCAGCAGGTTTATATACCAATGGCCTGCAAGACTCGCTTCTCATTCTCATTGAGATGGTCTGAAAACATTGCATAGCAGGGCTGCTGCGCAAACTGACAGAGGAAGTCAGTGAGATAGGCCTGAAAGGAAGACAGAAAGACACAGTTAGCATCATGTCACCTCAGAAATCATAGAATCACCGGGTTGGAAGAGACCCACCGGATCATTCCTATCAAACACTAAACCATGTCCCTCAGCACCTCGTCTATCCATGACTTGAACACCTCCAAGGAAGGTGACTTAACCACCTCCCTAGGCAGCCTCTGCCAGTGCCCAATGAACCTTCCTGTGAAAAACTTTTTTCCTAATGTCCAGCCTAAATCTCCCCTGGTGGAGCTTAAGGCCATTCCCTCTTGTCCTGTCTCCTGTCACTTGGGAGAAGAGCCCAGCTCCCTCCTCTCCACAACCTTCTCTCAGGGAGCTGGAGAGAGCAATGAGGTCTCCCCTCAGCCTCCTCTTCTCCAGGATAAACACCCCCAGCTCTTCTCAGACGTTCCTCATCAGGCCTCTTCTCCAGCCCCTTTGCCAGCTTTGTTGCTCTTCTCTGGACTCGCTCCAGAGCCTCAACATCCTTCTTGTGGTGAGGGGCCCAGAACTGAACACAAGATTCGAGGTTTGGTGTCACCAGGGCCGAGTCCAGAGGGAGAAGAACCTCCCTGGCCCTGCTGGTCACACCATGTCTGATCCAAGCCAAGATGCCATTGGCCTTCTTGGCCACCTGGGCCACTGCTGGCTCATGTTCGGTCACTGTCAACCAACACCTCCAGGTCCTTCTTTCACATACCAAAAGATAAACCTCAACATGCACCCAAACAAAGTGCTTGCCGGAACAAAAAGCCAATGCAGAAGGGCCATAGCAGAGGGGAAGGGCTGATAAACAGCTTCCAGGTGGTGGGAAAAGCAAGAGCGAGAGATCCCACAAAGGCTGTGACAGCATCTTCCAGTGGAGTGTGAAGTTCTGCCACATTCAGTGTCCAAGCTACTGCTGACTTCAGCAAACGGCTCTGAAGCTCATGGGGAGAAAATTCTCCCATTGCTCAAAAAGTTTTTTCCATTCGCTGATTCAACAAGGGAAACCAGCTCGGGATGTTCTTGGGACTCTCAGTACTTTCCGAAGTTATTTCAGTGAACTGAGTACAGAGATCAGTAACCAGTGCTTGCAGTGGTTTACAGGTTTGTAGAAGTACAAAATAAAACCCTCTAATTTTACGAAGAATGATAGGAATCTGATTAAAAAAAACATTCAAGAGCATCACCTGGAGATCTATTTGGTAAAGAGGGTCATTTAATGCATCTGGATCGTCCTCTTCATCATCTTCATAGTAATCCTCATCTGTCAGGGGCAAATCAGCAGGTTTTAACATGAAACCGAGCAAAACACCTCAGAAATACTCTATTAAAAGCCCAAGAAGAGATTGTTTCAGCACTGCTGAGTAAAAACTATTATATCAGAATATTTGCTCCTTACATTCACACCATCAGAGAACACTGCAGCCCTAACAGGGTCACAGCGCGAGTCGCAAGGAAGTGAAATGAGCACAAGTAAGACAACAGACAAGCAAGTTCATTAGTCATGTGAGTGATTATCTTAGGCCTTCCTCTTATGGCAGGGTGACACATTTCCAGTTCTATGCTAACATAAGCAGTCTTATCCTGTTTCACTGTGAGGTTCTCCTTTCTAAGACCACAGGCAAACTAGGGAGCAGAGATGGTATCACCCACCTCATCTTTATGCAGCATCATTTCTCAAAGTCACCCCACAAACAAGCTCATCCACTTCTACAACAGGTCACGGCTACCTGGCTGAGCAGCCATTTTCTCTTTAGGAGAAACATATGTGTGAACCTCATAGCAACATGAAGGCTACACAGCACTGGGACTCTCAGGGGAAAAACACAGTTATTTAATGGTTGAGTTATTCAAAGACTTGTCACTCTCTTATAGAAAAAGGTCCTTATTCAAATACCAATGGAGCATTTCCTTCCCCTCACCTGCAGCCAAGGAAAGAAAACTTTAACCAGGATGTCATCTACTCTGCTTTCCCCTTGAGCAAGCAGTTTGAAGCTTGTTGCTTACCATACTTGTTTGTGGAAAGAATATCTGATAAGAACTGTCCTGCTAAGCCTTCGTCTTCATCCTCGTCCTCTTCCTGATCCTCCAACATATCATTTGAGTCATCTGTTTAGAAACAAAACAAAATCCCAGAGGCCCAGGCTGTTGATCTCTCTGCAGGGCACAGGAGAGTGTTTAGGCAAACATCCCTCCTGGTGCTGGTGGGTGAAGGGAAACACCTGTAGCCCTTCCCGTCCCTTGGGATCGAGTGATTCAAGAACTAGAGCTACCCAAAATGCAGCTGCAAGAATGGATGCTTGAAGCAGGGAGCTAAAAGGACAAACCAGATACACAAAGAAAGGATAATTTTATTGGCGTATGGTCAGATCCCATCTTCCAAACTGGCCCAAAATAATCTTCTTGTTTAAGAATACACAGTGCTGACTGATCTCATCCTTGGGATCAGTGTTTAAGCCTTTGTAACTGCAGGTATATGATTTACTGCTGCGAGTTTCTTATTAGTATAAATGCTGCTGAAGAGATTACAAAGTAGAGTTAAGCCACGCAAAGAGGACAAGTAAACCCAGTACTTTACCTTGGCTCCAATCTGCAGTTGTCTGCCTGGATGCATTTGCCTCCATCGCATTGGAGAGTTCGTTTATTATTAATTTTAAGATTTTTACTAACAAAGGAATGTTTGTCCAGCGTTCGGGATCTGTAAGAGAAGAAAAACAAATATTCACAGTGACGTAAATAAAAAAAGGTTAGAAACAGGCCGGGTTTTGTTGTGGTGGTTGATTTTTTTTTAATTTTACCATACATTTAAAATGCTGACATGCAAGAAAACCTTCCAGATCGACACACAAAACCTAAACATTCTTCCTGTACATCATCTCGGCTTCACTTTGAATGGAGCAAAGGCATCGTTAAAATCTTCACAGCTGAATGCATCTGTGAATCTACTCGATGAGATCACAGTTAGGGATGAGTTTATCGCACGTTCTCCCCTGAAGTTATTGCTGCACATCCAGCAGGGCTTTCGAGCCAATGAGCAGTGCAGCTCTCCCACTCGTGGCTCTGCCCTCAGACACCGGACGCTCCAACTTTTCCTCACCAGCATTCCCGTGGGGCTTAATTATTACACAGGGATGGCTAGACAGCTGTCACTGGAAAAGCCCGTGTCCTATCAAACACAGAAACTGGGAGCACTAGTTAAATCCTTATTGGTATTAGTATTAATCTTCATTTAACTTAAATACTGGCAATTGCCATTCTTTTGTCTGAATAGACAACGTCTGAGTGTGCTGGTTTGGCTTTGTAAAGCAAAGAATAATAAGGTTGTGGGTGTTTTGTGACCATTGCTGACACTCCTAGTGCTTTCCCCTGTTTATTTCCCTCTTTAAGGGTTCCTGCCTCAACCCAAACCCCTGAGCTTACAACAGCTGAAGGCTTGGGGAGCACCAACTGTCTCGCTGGGCCTCCTGTCTGGATCTGAACAGCTGTCACATCCTGTCCCACAACTGGTTGTGCACCAGCTCTAGTGCAGAAAGCTGCAGAATCAGAGGAAAGCAGCTCCCCAGTGTTTTCCTCGCTGAGGCTCAGGCCCCAGACAAACCTGCCCCATGCCCTCTCCAGTTTAATACAGGAATCTCTATAGAGTAACCTCCGATCAAAGACTTCAGGTTCAGCCAATTAAAAGTAAGACAAGTCTTATGAAGGAGACTGGCCAAGCTTTCTTAAAAGTGATCTCTCACTTGTTGAAATCATTGCAGATACTTGTGAAAGTCTCTCATCAAAAAAAAGTCACTTGTTTTTTTTCAGTCTCTGCATTCAGTAAACACTTTCAGAGAAGCATCAAGAAATTATCAACTCTACCTCATTAGATAGAAGGGGATGGTGCAAAACAGCAGAGAATAACTCCTCTACCACCTCATCCACTTATCTTAAGTAAGAGACATCAGGAGTCTCCAAAAGTTCTTGGCAGAATTTACATACACGTTATTTGCCTTCAGTACAGTTCGGCTCTAAAAAACAAGAGACACCTTCTGTAGGAAATACCTCCCACAGTTTTGTGTGATCTCCAAGATTGATTTTAAGGCCTTTCCTAGAATCTACTAACTGGGAAAAAAACCTGTTAATAACAGCAAAATGATTACTTACTTTTGGCCGACTTCGATCGTGTCCGTATTCCCTCATCCATATTAAATATTTCTTCTCCCTTTACCCTAATGTCCTGAAGCCGCTTGTCATCCGTGTTGATGCCATACTGCAGGAGCTTACACAGCGCCACAGAGCTGGGGAGCAGGGAACAGGAAAATTAGATCAGAATTTCCCTGAGCTGTCTGGTTTTCTCAGATAAAAACTGAGAAACTCTTCAGCTGTTAACTCTTTCCCTGTTAACAGGGAACCCATCTGCGGAGCAGACACTCTCACTCCATGTTTCTACACTTTTGCTGAGAACAAGTATTACAGAATCTTCTTATTTCTCCTGCTTTACATCAGCATTCGAGACTGGACTTGTCTCTTGACCTTCACTGCAAGCTGAAAACTGACAAAGCTTTGGGTTAAACACTGCTATACACACATACATGAAAGGTTTTTCCAGTTCAGAAGGGCCACAAGGGTAAACACAGGCCTGAAGCACCATCTGCAGATTAAGACAGAATTAAGAGGAAAGCAGTGGCAAGAAAGCAGTAATGTGGTTGATCTGCAACCATGAACACGTCTTCTCCTTTCTCCATTCTCAAGGCTCTTCATCTCTTGTCTTTCACAGCTCTGCTACAATTGGACCTCCAGTTTCCTCAGTATCTTCACATGTTCCTTCCATCTCTGCTGCTCAGAATTCTGCTCCACACTATTTCAAATCTTCTCCAGTTCCACTCCATTTTCAAGCTGGACATTAGGAAAAAATTTTTCCCAGAAAGGGTCATCGGGCATTGGAACAGGCTGCTCAGGGAGGGGGTTGAGTCACCTTCCCTGGAGGGGTTTAAGGCGCGGGTGGATGAGGTGCTGAGGGACATGGTTTAGTGTTTGATAGGAATGGTTGGACTCAATGATCTGGTGGGTCTCTTCCAACTTGGTTATTCTATGATTCTATGACCCTTTAAGTGAAGAATTTTTTCCTTATGTCCAGCCTGAACCTACCCTGGTGGAGCTTGAGGCCATCCCCTCTCATCCTGTCCCCTGTCCCTTGGGAGAAGAGCCCAGCTCCCTCCTCTCCACAACTTCCCTTCAGGTAGTTGTAGAGAGCAATGAGGTCTCCTCTCAGCCTCATCTTCTCCAGGATAAACACCCCCAGCTCTCTCAGCCCTTCCTCATCAGGTCTGTTCTCCAGCCCCTTCCCCAGCTTTGTTGCTCGTTTCTGGACTCGCTCCAGAGCCTCAACATCCTTCTTGTGCTGAGGGGCCCACAACTGAACACAGGAGTCGAGGTTTGGTCTCACCAGTGCTGAGTCCAGAGGGAGAAGAACCTCCCTGGACCTGCTGGTCACGCTGTGTCTGATCCAAGCCAAGATGCTATTGGCTTTCTTGGCCACCTGGGCCACCGCTGGCTCATGTTCAACCAACACCCCCAGGTCCTTCTCCTCCAGGCATTTTCCAGCCAGATTTCTAGTCTGTAGCTGCTCAGCATTGTTTTGCCCCAAGTGCAGGATCCGCCATTTAGCCTTGTTAAACCTCATCCTGTTGGACTCAGCCCATGGATCCAGCCTGTTCAGATCCCTTTGGAGCCTCCCAACCCTCCAGCAGATCCAGGTTAGTGCTGTCTGCAAACTTGCTCAGGGAGCACTCAATGCCTTCATCCAGGTCATTGACCCAGCACTGAGCCGTGGGGACACCACTTGTCACTGGCCTCCAGCTGGATTTAACACCATTTCCCACCACTCTCTGGGCCCTCCAGCCAACCAGTTTTCCATCCAAGAGAGTGTGTGCCTGTCCAGGCCAGAGGTGACGGTTTCTGAAGCAGGATGCTGTGATAAACTGTGTCAAATACTTTAGTCCAAGAAGACTACATCCACAGCCTTTCCCTCATCCAAGAGTCTAGTCACTTGGTCACAGAAGGAGATCACGTTAGTTTGGTAAGAAAAATGAAAAAACAGCAGCTGCAGCAAAATCTAAATTAATACAGAGCATTTAATGCTTTGGAATACAGCAGTCGGCCTCCACCAGAACACAAATGTGCTCCTGCAGCAAAAAGGAGACAAAACGGCATCAGCTGATTTCTTGACTGCCTTCTAAGAGACTGTTAAATCAGCAAGAAACCAGCAGATTCTCTTTGGAAACCTTCTATGATGCCCTGAAACTCTGCAGTAGTCTGTAAAGGCAGTTTCACATTCGGAAGCTATTCTTAACCCATTCACAGAAGCCCAATCTCCAAAGCACTCCTCTGCTTGCAAGAGACTCTCATTCCTCTTAGGTCACGCTGCTCCTGCACAGCCACTGGGCAGCAAGAGGTGGAAGCACTTAGAGGAAGATCAGATCACTCCAACGACCACAGCTCTCCTGAGCCAAACTGACAGTGCAAGGAAAAAAACCACTCTGCCCAACAGCATCACATGCTAATCCCAGTGTGAACCAGCTCCCCTTCCCTTGCGCCCAGTGTGCTTATTTGCAATGGGATGATCAGTCAACTAACATTAACACACGGATCCTTCCTCTGGAACATCCTACCTGACTTTGCCTTCATACTGCCCGTAGAACAAGTGCTGCCGGCTCATCCATTCGGCCATCACGAACTCCAAGGCCGGCTTGCCGGTTGGTCCGGGGAGACTACACAGGAACTCCAGGAGTGGCTCCAGTTGTGAGTGAACCAAGTGAGCAAACACCATAATCAAGGACTACAGGAGGAGAAAGGAAATGTTAGCTGTACATAATTTCATACCTGAAAATGTTTCATCAAATATTCAAGTAACTGGGTTTCCTGCAAGAGTAGAAACTGTGCTTACCAACCCCAAGACTGGTAAGTATCAAAGATACTGCATGCTACAAAAGAAAGGTGATAAACTACTGCCGTCAGCAGCATTGATCCCCCTCCAGAAAACATTGCAGGAATGAATTTACTCACACCCACACCCCAAACTAACAGACCTTCCTAAAGCAAATATTACAAATTGATTTTAAAAATATGAGAGGTTGCAGTGGCCTTTTCATAGAGTCATAGAATCACCAGGTTGGAAGGGACCCACCGCATCATTGAGTCCAACCATTCCTATCAAACACTAAACCATGTCCCTCAGGACCTCGTCCACCCGTCCCTTAAACACCTCCAGGGAAGGGGAATCAACCACCTCCCTGGGCAGCCTATTCCAATGCCCAATGACCCTTTCTGGGAAAAACTTCCTCCTAGTGTCCAGCCTAAATCTCCCCTGGTAGAGCTTGGGGCCATTCCCTCTCGTCCTGTCCCCTGTCACTTGGCAGAAGAACCCAGCTCCCTCCTCTCCACAACCTCCTTTCAGATACTTGGACAGAGCAATGAGGTCTCCCCTCAGCCTCCTCTTCTCCAGGATAAACACCCCCAGCTCTCTCAGCCCTTCCTCATAAGGCCTGTTCTCCAGCCCCTTCACCAGCTTCATTGCTCTTCTCTGGAATCGCTCCAGAGCCTCAACATCCTTCTTGTGGTGACAAGCAAAACCACCATGTGGCAACAGTTAGGTGCCCTCATTTGCTCAGTGGGTCTGAAGCTCTAAATCCACGTGTGTCCAGAGGAAACATGTCTTGCTATGAATCTGAGGAACAGCACCTATTGGTCCTGAGCCAGAGCCCTTATCCTTTTCCCCTGTCACCCCAGGGATTCCCCATCATCACCACAGGAACACCCTGCTCCCACATGATGATTCAGCAGCAGTTTGCCAATTGGAGTGCATGCTGAACACAAGTTTTAGGGAAAGAATTGTAAGTTTTAGAAAGATCGTTTACGAGATTCAGTATCATGGTCTGACACTTAAAGACCAGGGGTACAATTCATACAAAATGTGTATCTAAACGTCCATCTCCACGCCTGAGGGCACCTCTGTAGGCTTCCTCGGGGAAAAGCTGCCCACCCTCAGAGTCCATCTTTCAGGTTAACACAGGGAAGAGAAAAAGGATTGTAAAAGGCTCTTTTCTCTTCCGCTGGCTATATGGACTTAATGGGCTGCCTCAGACTTAAACTTTTGGACCCCAAATCAGACAGAGCAAGAGCCATTCAGAACAGCTAAGAATTAAAAACAATTTGAATCATAGAACAGTGTAACCAAGGGAAACTGAGGCTTTCAGATGAATTCAGAACAGCCTCTGGATTCACTATGTGCTGGCTTGTAAAACACACACACAACGATCAGAGAAATACACGGATGGATGGGTTAGAGCAGTGTGAGTCCCAGCCAAGTGCTGCACTGAGGGCAGAGGTGGGTTCTTGCCAGACGACAGAAGTCCTCAACAGAGCCAGCAAAACACGTTCCCCCAGAGGAACCAGGGCAGCCATCACATGATTTTTTATATTAACGGCACATGCAAGAAAGACAGGAGAGAGAATGAGGACCACTGGGATATAATAATTCCATAAAACTGTGTCACTAGAAGTAGGTCAAAGTTGGAAGAGGCAGTGATGGTCTCTGTCTGGCCTCTCGCCTGATGCAGGTCGACTCTACCTCCCACCCACCCAAAGCTAACCTTGTCCCAGTGCTCAGGGACGTATCCTTTGAGTACAGCACAAACCCACTCCAAAACACATGCTGCCTTTGCCACAGCATCCTTACTGCAGCAACTCCTGTCACAAGCACAAGGTCACGAAGGAATATTTAAGGTGCATTAAACCTTATCCACATGAGCCCGGCTTACCCAGTGATCTGGATAACGCTCTGTTTGAGCGGAGCAGGCACCTTCCTGACTGCTGCAAGAGGACACAGCGATCCTCCAACTGCACCAGCCATAAATCATCAGGCACATCATTCAAAAACATGACTGTGATTTCTTTTTCTGACACTTCCAAGTACCCTCCTGGGTGCCCAGCCTGCTCACCTGCATCACACTGAGCGTCTCCGCTTGCTGCATTTTGCTCAGGATGGCCCTCAGGATCTGGTCTAGATTCTCTCCCAGCTCACTTCCTGCTTTGGAAATTAAAGTGGAGACCAGCCTGCCCACGAAGGCAGCAGTGAATTCTGAGGTCCTTGGATCCAGAAGCTGGCTCACCACCTGCATCACATACCACAGTCCATTGTGGCCTTGCTCATCGTGCCACTGCGCAATCTGCTCCAGTGCCACCGAGACGTACGCACGCAGACACTCCCCGCCGTTCTGAACGAGAGAAGAATCACGTTAGAATTACCCTTTCTAGGTAGGGGACAGAGGAAGACACGTCCTTCCATGACCCCAAAAAGACCCTTAGCCAAGTTGAAATAAAAGGGAAAAATGGTGGCATCTGTAAAGGATCCGATCTCTTCAATGTGCAGAGAAAACATAGAATCAGAGAATCATCAGGTTGGAAGAGACCCACTGGATTGAGTCCAACCATTCCTATCAAACACTAACCCATGTCCCTCAGCACCTCATCCACCTGTCCCTTAAGCCCCTCCAGGGAAGGTGACTCAACCCCATCCCTAGGCAGCCTCTGCTAGTGCCCAATGACCCTTCCCGTGAAAAATTTTTACCTAACGTCCAGCCCGAACCTCCCTTGGCCTAAAAATTAAAGATAACATCAAAAGACTTTATTACGAAGCACAACACCCCTCACTGCCCAGGCAGCTACCACAATCAGCTAATAAATACAGACAAACTGAAGCAGCTGCAGTCTTGTGCCAGTCATGGCAAGGGGTAGCCGCACTATATAACTAAGGGAAATTAAATCAGCTTTACTATTTATAAGACAGCTGGTAAGTGGAACGAAAGGGCACCCTGCACCTCTACATTCCAAAGTTTTTATTTTTTTACTTAAATACTGTATAAAGATATCACCAGGTAACAGCAGAACCAGCCAACAAGCACAGCTCAGGCACTACTGCTGTTCGAGATGAATCTTTGCTTTCCCTCCATCCCAAACCTGGCTCAGCCAAAAAAAAAGTTTGCCTTCCCTTTCCACCTAAACGAATATAGGAGGAAGTTGTTAGGAGGAGGAGGTCTACACAGGAGGCCTTTTGCTTCCCTGCACCCGAGTGTGTTCCTGCAGACAGCCCCTGCCATCCCCGGGGGTGATGAAAATTATTGAAGAGGAGGTTGAGGGGAAACGTTATTGCTCTCTACAACTACCGGAATGGAGGTTGTGGAGAGGAGGGAGCTGGGCTCTTCTCCTTGGTGACAAGGGACAGGAGAAGAGGGAATGGCCTCAAGCTGCACCAGGGGAGGGTCAGGCTGGACATTAGGAAAAAATTCTTCACAGGAAGGGTCGTTAGGCACTGGAACAGGATGCCCAGGGAGGGGGTTGACTTGCCTTCCCTGGAGGTGTTTAAGGTGCAGGTGGATGAGGTACTGCGGGGCATGGTTTAGAGATTGGTGGGAATGGTTGGACTCGATGATCCAGTGGGTCTCTTCCAACCTGGTGATTCTATGATTCTATGATTATGGGGGAAGACAAACAGTGTTGGTTGGGTTTTGACAGGTCTAGGATTTTTTTTTTTTAATGTGCTCCAAAGTCCTATAATATTTAAGCTCAACATGGCTGCCTATTCACTATGGTTCTCCAAGTTAAGGAACAATCAGTAAGTGTCACTGCAGGCCCTTGACCTGCAGTACTTCCACAATAAACTGGAGGTGGCAGAGGCTCCTGAGGAGGTGATGATACAGCTATGGCCAAGCAAAGCCTGGGCTTTGTCTTAAAAGCTCTCTGTCTTTGTCACCTCTTCTGGGCTCACAGAGCCCAGAAATCCTACAGAATCATAGAATCACTAGGTTCGAAGAGACCCACTGGATCATCGACTCCAACCATTCCCATCAAACACTACCACTGGCTTGATGGTTGTGAAGAGAAAGAAACCCAGGAGCTGGGTTTTGTTAAAAACAGGATCCTGAGCACCATCCAACTGTTTCTGCACATGTGTGTGCATATTTCACTGTATTACACAGTGAGTGTGCAAGTATCAGTGTACATTTTTAACGGCTAGGGCTAGGGTTGTCTGGCGTTACCTGCATCGTAGCATTGTCATCTGTGTTCAAGCTGCACTGAGCCACCGCAGGGAATGCTTGGCAGATCAGGAGCTGGGACAGAGGAGGTTTTGTATTCCTCACAACTGTGGTCAATATATCAATAGAAGTCTGAAAGGAAAACACAAACAAGAGCACCCTTACACTAACAGCCACAGAATACTAAGTCAGCATTATCGACCACTGATGTGAGAATCAAAGGTGTAAACGGGAAGGATGTGAGCCAGTACTGCCATCACATCCTGATTTTACAGTTTAGGATGTTTAAGCTGGAGGATCTTGCACCCCAGCACCACTGTATTTCACACAGACACACGGTGCCTGCTGTAAAAGCTCCCGAGGCTGTTCTAATATTAAAAGCAGCGGAACCTCTTGAACACGGTACACAGTGTCACAGTACCCTGATGTATGCTAATCGGTACAGCCAGTCCTAGCCGACTTGTTCCATTTTGCTTATATTGATTTACATTTATTTTAATTACCCATAAGCAATTGTTACAGTCCTACTAATCAATAGGCAGATAATAAGCAGATTTATAAAGATGCTTATGAGTTCAATTGCATTCTACACTGTCAATGCTTAATCTCTATAAGGGTAAGTTTTATAGAAAGGACGAACCTATAGAATTTATCTCTGGTAATTCATACAAGTGTGATGTATAAATCAGAAAAAAACTTAGAGAAAAGTGCAAGGGATAGTAGTGTAGCCTGTTGGAGAACATTTCACCAAGGAGAGGAGATGTTACTGGTGAAAGATGGCTGTGTCAAAGCAAAATGCCTCGGGATATACTGCAGAGACTGGAAGAAGGCCACAAGAGCAGTTCAAAGTTAACTTTTGGAAGCATCTCCCCCCACCTGCAGTTTGCCTTTTGTCCACAAAGAAACCTCTACCAATAACCAAAGTCATTGTTCCGAGGCAGTTTAAAAGCGACCTTTCTACTCTTTGCAGACCAGCCATCCTCTGTCTTCGAGAGCAGGGAATCATCCCCACCTAAGATCACGTACACTAGAGCACTTACTGCACAAAGCCCTGCTGGGATCTTGTCAGCAGGGGCCTGCATGATGCTGACAAGAGTTGGTATTAGCCTCATCTGCATTGGACCCTGGCAGGCTTCTATCTGAGCTAGCTCCTTAAAGATATCTTGGGCAAGAGAAGCAACAACTGGATCTGGAGAGAGAAAGCACCATTTACTGACACATACTAACAAACACATTGCAGTTTTTCCTACTGCTATTTTTGCATCGGCAAAGCAGCAAGTTGCGCTTCCAGCTTTACCGCTGAATGAATCACTGTTCATTCAATTAGCATTTATTACGTTTTCAGCAGTGGGATGCAGTAGCAAAAACAACTGTACTTTGAGAAGGTAACCTGAATACCTACCGTTACTGTACTTCAGAAATATTGCAATGGTGAAGGGGCAGATTTTGTTCTCCACACTTGCTGTGAATGCTGGGTCTACAGTGCAGACAATGCACAGCGTCTCCATCACCAGGTTCAGGACCTCTGAGCTGAACTGAGTCGCCAAGTGGATCAGCCCGTCGAGAATGCTCGGAAGGAAAGGCTGCAACACATGGGTGCTCTCAGAGATCTTCAGCTGGTCACAGTATCTGGACAAGAAATTCGTGAAGCAAAAATACACACACAGTATACTAAAGCGATTTATCAGCTATTAAAATCATCTATACGTTCAATTCCAGATGATACATAAGGAATTATTTCACACTACCTACTCTTCTTCAGTTTACTCCCCCTCAGTCTGCTGTTCCTCGATCTCCCTGCAGCTCAGCTCTTTCCTGTCCATCCCACCCCTGATAGTTCACAGAAGCAAAGTTGAGTCAAGTGATGGTAAAAGCTTCTGCGCTTTAGTAACATTTCTTTTTCAAGAACTGCCCATCGATGGAGAAAAAAAAAACTTGAGGAAAAAGCAGCCTGAGACAGACAAAGCTTATAAAGCAAGCTAGGGACAGAGGAAAAAAAATTCTGGAATAATTAAGTTATAAGTCAAGGACAAGAGGGAATGGCCTCAAGTTCCGCCAGGGGAGATTTAGGCTAGAGATTAGGAAGAAGTTTTTCACAGAAAGGGTCACTGGGCACTGGAACAGGCTGCCCAGGGAGGTGGTCGATTCACCTTCCCTGGAGGTGTTTAAGGGACGGGTAGACGAGGTGCTGAGGGACATGGGTTAGTGATTGATAGGAATGGTTGGACTCGATGATCCGACGGGTCTCTTCCAACCTTGTTATTCTATGATTCTAAGTCTGTGCCCTTGCTTATTTGTTAATGCTTCAGTGCAAATAGATGATAAGGTATTTTCTGGGGGAAGAGTAGGGGTCTGCAAGGTAGGGTCTTTTGTATTTGGTTATTTTTTTGTTTCTATGCTTTTACATTAATGTTAATTTTTCACTTTAGAATCAATATAGCAGACCATCCTTTCTCCTTCCCGCAACTTACATAAACAGGATTAAAACCAAAACAGAACAAGTGCTCTTTGTTACTGGGATTTGCTCCAGGAGCCCACATTATGTCATCCAAAATTTGTGACCAAAGAGGAGTAACCTGGGCTTCATCTTTACGCTTCTCCTTGGCACAATATCCACCCTAATGCTGTACTGTGGCCAACCCTGAATGGCAATTTGCTTTTTCTCATTAGAGTTCATTATGAGGAAGGGCTGAGAGAGCTGGGGGTGTTTAGCCTGGAGAAGAGGAGGCTGAGGGGAGACCTCATTGCTCTCTCCAACTCCCTGAAAGGAGGTTGTGGAGAGGAGGGAGCTGGGCTCTTCTCCCAAGTGACAGGGGACAGGACGAGAGGGAATGGCCTCAAGCTCCGTCAGGGGAGGGTCAGGCTGCACATTAGGAAAAAATTCTTCACAGAAAGGGTCATTGGTCACTGGCAGAGGCTGCCCAGGGAGGTGGTTGATTCACCTTCCCTGGAGGTGTTTAAGGGACGGGTGGACGAGGTGCTGAGGGACATGGCTTAGTGATTGATAGGAATGGTTGGACTCAATGATCCAGTGGGTCTCTTCCAACCTGCTTATCCTATGATTGATTCTACGATTCTATTTTGAACCTGCTTGCTTCCAGCTTTTAAGTCAACACCTATTTCATTGAAAGCAAATGCTTTCACTGTCTATACAGAAATGTTATTAATATTTTAACAGATGATTTTTATAACTGTAATTGATACCGCCTGTCCCTGGGGCTTTGGAATACCCGAGGATTCACTTACCCCCAGATAGCTCGGACTGCGGAGATTCGCACCGAAGGAGGCTGTGTTTCGTGCAGACCACTGACAGTAGCTTGCAAGAACTGCTGGATCAGTTCTGGAGACATGGCCACAGTGAAACGGCTGGCGGCCCACAGAGCACGGCCCAGGAGAAATGGGGACACTGCATGAAACAAAACACCCAGGGGTCTTGGAATCAGTTTTACTAATTTAAAATTATAGCTGCTTCCATCCATTACTTAAAATTTTGTCATCCCCAAATTGGTAAGATGTTTTTCAAAACTGTAAGACCTCATTGCTCTCTCCAAGTACCTGAGAGGAGGTTGTAGAGAGGAAGGAGCTGGGCTCTTCTCCCAAGGGACAGGACAAGAGCGAATTACCTCAAGCTGCACCAGGGGAGGTTTAGGCTGGACATTAGGAAAAAAATTCCTCATAGGAAGGGTCGTTAGGCACTGGCAGAGGCTGCCCAGGGAGGTAGTTGATTCACCTTCCCTGGAGGGGTTTAAGGGACGGGAGGATAAGGTCCTGAGGGACATGGTTTAGTGTTTGGTAGGAATGGTTGGACTCGATGATCCAGTGGGTCTCTTCCAACCTGGTGATTCTATGATGCTATGATTCTATGTGACAAAGATGAGTGTGCAAGCATGCAAAGAATTTTTGTACATGTGCAGAATCCACTTTATTTTCTCAGTTATTGCAAAAAATAATTTCCCGCTTAATAAAAATTTCTTCCCTCAACTGCTTCCACTTAGTTTTTTTCATCAATGCAGCGATACAGGATTTAGTGATCATCAGAACAGAAGTAAAGGAACAGAAAGAAGGCTTTTTCAATAACTCCTATTCACGTGGCTCAATATTCTGTCCCCAGGAGTAGGAAGCGGCACAAGCTTAGAGGAAAGAATTGGAGAAACAGAGTATACATGCAGGGATCTTTACAGATTACTCTTCTAGTGTCCAGCCACCACCTGCTCATCACAGAACACAATGTTCAACAAACAGCACCAGAAAAAGAGTGAACACTCATTACCTTCTCACCTGTTTACACTTCTCCAGGTTTGAGGTATCTTTATTGCACTTAACCCTTCTGCCTTTTCAGGCGAAAAGGACCCTTCCCTACCAAGCCTATCCTCAAGCTGATTTCTATTTCTCAGCATCTTTACTGCCACTACTTATGCTCCTGCAAGTATTAATTTTAAGATGAGGACACTGAAAACTCCACACAAGATGTATAGTAAAAACCAACCCCTGTTTTCTAAGCAACTATTATAAAAACCAAGATTTCTTTGTCTTATCACCATTACTGACCATTAAATAGACACCCTCTGAGAGGTACTGATGTAGTGACTCCAGGAGCTTGTTCTAGAACACAATCGTTAATTTACAGCCCAATCCCGCACTGCTAGGTTCGTTAAAATACCTAAGGTTGGGCGTTTGGGCTTTTTCTATGCATTACACATTGCACACTACTTCTTCGTTCAAAATTAACTCAGAAAAAAAAGAAAAAGCTTCCATTATAATAGGTTAAACGGATGTTTCTTTTTTCTGCACTAAGACAACTTAGTGTGGACTCACCAGTTATCCTCATGTTGGCTTAAACTTCTCAAATTTTAATTATTTGCAAGTCTGACTTTCCACACCTCCTTTGACTCTCTTGCACAGCGATGTAAGATCACACAAAAAGCAGAGCTCCTAGTAACAGGATCCCACTCAACTGGAAATACTATTGGAATTCAAATGCTACAATTAGCATCACCCTCAGTGTATGGAAAACGGGATGGGATGTTGCTGCAGGAATTCTGGAGTATGCTTGAGTCTTCCCCAGAAACTGATACAAACCAACGGAACAACTATTTTCCACCAAGCTCCCCAAGCAATCGCTCTTCTATCTCCAGCATCCAGCCAACAGTGAGTTTGAACTGAGAGCATAGCACCCCACATTTAAAGGGGTTTTATTAGACCTTGTAGCATGTGTCAACACAGAAGATAAGATTCATGCCCTTTCACACGCACAACACACACATCTGCGTTTCACACCACCTCATGCACTGCAACCTGATTCATCAGACACGTTAATTTGTTAACAGTTCCATCAGTTACTCTGAGAAATGTACCTGAAAGGTTGAGGTCTGCAAGAACAACATTTGTCAGGAAGCCGTGCATATCAAAATGTATTCTACCATTCTTCACGCTGTCTGTAATAATAGACTTCACCGAGCCCAGGGCCAGCATACAAGCTTCATGTATTTTCCACCTGCAAAAGAATTCAGAGCTTTGAGCTTTTTTTCCATCATCACCACAATAAATAGATACAAACTCTGAAGCTTCCACTACTATTTTTTTGGTCTAAGCTACCACAAGTTTTCTTGATCCCAAAGAAGACAGTTTTCAAAAGGCCTGAAAGAAAGGCTCACAAAACTCTGCAAGATGGAGGCTTGGAAACTCAACCAGGACAGGCAGCATTCTCAATTGCTCTTGAAAATACAGGTCAAAAGTTGCGACTTCTTTTACTGATTTTGTTCCCAATAATTAAAAAAAAAAAAAAGAAAAAAGACCCTTCCATGATGTTTCCAGCTGTCTTTCACTCGATTTTATGTGTGGAAGCACTGTGATACATTAAAAGTTTAAAAATGTCTACATTTTGTTAAGTGTGGTGAAACAGAGTTATGTGCAAATACCACTTCTCCTTGGTTTTATTTACGAAACAAACAACCTACTTTAAAACTCTGTACAAAGATAGGGACTCGGTGTCTGATTTTGCAGATACTCCATCACTGCTCACTGTACAGACAAGCTTCTTCGACACCAACATTCAAAATAAACACAAACACTGAACTGATGCACTGTCAAACCAAGAGAGAACAGCAATGGAACAGCCACCGGGTAATTGCAATTGAACTTTCTTTTCCTATCCCCAAGTTACAGTAAAAACCCACAACTCTGAAGTTCTAAAATGGAAGACAAAGATATGTCTGCAGCACCTCAGGCTCTTCTGCACATCAAGTGAAAAAGAAAAAAGAAAAAGATGTGCTTGAAATTTTGAGCTCGATTAGCCGAACACAAAGTGAAAGTACCATCCATTTCTCTTCAGACTGCGTATTATTATTTCCAATGAGATGCCTAAGGAATTGTCAGGGTCTGGAGGAAGGGAGCCTGGGGCAGACAGCTTGTGCTAGGGATTGCTGGAATCATTCCACATGAAGATCTCGTCATCTGGTTCAAGAGCTCCTCTACCTCCTCCTTCTTCTAATTAGGGTTCTCAAATTTCATCCTTGTCCATCAGTAGCAGTGTCATAAAACGTGTGGAGAAATTGTCCTGTACCCAGTCCTGAAAAAGAGTTTGATATTTGTACCAGTGTCATTCCCTGCTGCTTCATCCCCTTACCAGTGCTCAGCTCCGCTGTTCTTAGCCTGCTCAGCTTCTTGTAAATGCCTTGTAGCTGCTGCGGCCAAAGCCGACGCACTCTCATTCTGGAAATCAGCAGCCACAGCCTGCACAGAAGGAAACAACACTTAAATGTACAGATTTCTAAAAGCTGTTCTTTTCTCCAAATGCCCTTCCTGAAGGTAGGTTTATTATTTATATGAGGTCACTCCTTGAATCCTGTGTTCAGTTCTGTGCCCCTCACCACAAGAAGGATGTTGAGGCTCTGGAGCGAGTCCAGAGAAGAGCAACGAAGCTGGTGAAGGGGCTGGAGAACAGGCCTGATGAGGAACGGCTGAGAGAGCTGGGGGTGTTTATCCTGGAGAAGAGGAGGCTGAGGGGAGACCTCGTTACTCTCTACAACTCCCTGAAAGGAGGTTGTGGAGAGGAGGGAGCTGGGCTCTTCTCCCAAGGGACAGGGGACAGGATGAAAGGGAATGGCCTCAAGCTCTGCCAGGGGAGATTTAGGCTGGAGATTAGGAGGAAGTTTTTCACACAGAGGGTCATTGGGCATTGGAACAGACTGCCCAGGGAGGGGGTTGATTCACCTTCCCTCGAGGTGTTTAAGGGACGGATAGATGAGGTCCTGAGGGACATGGTTTAGTGTTTGATAGGAAGGGTTGGACTCAGTGATCCAATGGGTCTCTTCCAACCTGGTTGTTCTATGATTTGCTATTATTATTTTGGTTGCATCGCAAAATGGAACACACTTCTTACCAGCAAAAGATCCTGAGCAGCAATCCTCACTGTATAGGAAAAAGTGTCATCATCTTCATCCTCCA
Organism: Coccyzus lansbergi; assembly: GCA_033558105.1. NCBI lineage: Eukaryota > Metazoa > Chordata > Aves > Cuculiformes > Coccyzidae > Coccyzus > Coccyzus lansbergi. The sequence goes on along the minus strand of JAUMJK010001307.1, from coordinate 22,834 downwards.
CAAATTGTTGTGGATTTGCCGTCCAAACTTTTATCTAAACCAAAAAGGAGAGAAAAAGGACAGGGTCAATAATGAATTCAGAACATCAAGGTAAAAGAGAGCTTTTCTATTCCCAGTAATCTCAGATTTGTAGAACAACTTTCAGAACATTTCTCTGCCATGAGAAGTTGTTGTCTTCAGCTAATTTTTCTCATACTCTATCGGAGAAACCTCTGAAAAGTAGAAACTCTCTTTGTTTTGAGCTCATTTTGCTGTTCTGATTTTCTCTTCTAGCCAGACTTGGACAGAACTAACGATTGACCTGGAATCAATGCTACAGTTCTATTTACAGATATAGAATGGGAGAAGCAGATGAATCTTACACATAGGGACTAGTTTCACATATTTCTAACTAAACAAAGAGAATGGTTGTCAGGCCTGTGAGGTTAAGAGCCATGTAGAATTTCAGTACAAATTATTTCATACTACTTGCATAATATTTTCACTATCACAGACCCCCTGCTATGCCTTTCAGCACGATAATCCTCATTTTCACAGCATAACTCTTCACAAAGGAAGAAAGCTTGAGAGCTGGCATTCTTCAGCCTGGAGGTGGCTCTGGGGAGACTATTACTTTGATAGGAATGGTTGGATTCGATGATCCGGTGGGTCTCTTCCAATCTGGGGATTCTATCTATGATTCTTTTGTGGTCTCTCCATATATAAAGAGGGCTGTTAAGACTTTTTACCAGAGCCAGTTGTGACAGAACAAAGGTTTTCAGATGAAACGAGGGGAGATTGAGATGAGATCTTAGGAAGAAATGTCTTGCTGTGATGTTGGGGAGGCCCTGGCCCAGGTTGCCCAGAGAAGCAGTGGCTGCCCCATCCCTGGAGGGGTTCAAGGCCAGGTTGGATGGGGCTTGGAGCCCCTGATCCAGTGGGAGGTGTCCCTGCCCATGGCAAAGGGTGGGAGTGGGGGGGTTTGAAGGTCCCTTCCACCCAAAGTGTTCTCTGATTCTATGATTTGCTCTCCATGTTTCACCACTGAGGAACATTTGGATGCTCTTGCCCTTACTCCTGGCACAACAAAGTGACAGAACAGCCTATCAGATGACAGCAGCTTCCACACACTGAAACTCCTCCTGGGACATCAGCTGGTTTAAATCCCTCATTACATTTGCTTCCTACTCAAGACAAACATGCTCACCTGCTCCTCTGTGATCTGCATGTAAAGGAGGATGTAATAGATCAGCTCTGGCAAAGCCTTCTTCACTGTGCTCTTAAATTTGGTGTTTTCCAACAAGGCATGAACGAATTCGAATATGCTGAATACGAGATTTTCAAAGCCCAGCACTTCCCCTGAACAAAGTGGAAAAGAAAATCATGACTGAATATGCCAACACACAAGAAAGATACAAACTGGTGTCAGATATAGTTGCAAACTTGTTAGCTTGCCTAAGGAGATGTTTACTATTACTCCTGGATTAGCAAGGGCGGCGGCAGCAGACCCTGGAGGACACTTTACCTCATCGCTTTGTGCTCTCCTCCCATCTCACCCCACACCTCTCATTAAAACTGATGAGGCTCAGTGTAAAAGCCGTTTGGTTTTCTTTTGTCCCATTACTTTTACCTCAAGAATCTTGCAGAACTCAATCCTTGAGTCATTAGAAATTACGCAGCTCTATTGATCACACTCCCACACAACTTGCAAAGACTGGCCCTGGTAAAAACTAAGTAACACTGTTCTAACACCAAAAATGTTATTTTTAGGCATCATCTACAGTGTTTCAGTCACTACTTTGAAAGCAACGGGATTTAGGTAAGTCAGTTCCTTTTCAAAAGAGAAGGCAAAAGTGCAGTTTAACAAGTTCTTACCATCAGAATCCACAGGGTCCTCCACCTCTTCTGTGTAATTTACTTCTGTTCTCACATAAGTGGATGGAGTTAAGTAAATAGGTGTCTTTCCTTCTAGGAAATTCTATTTAAGAGTTATCTGTTCTTATCTTAATATTCCTGACAGCTAGGGAAGCCTTCTTCCTTAAAAAAATGCTTTGACTTTACGCACACTCCAGTGTTTCAGAAGACAAGTCCTGGGAGCTCCCAGCTTTGTGAACTGACCAACTTTAAAGACCATTTCCACATCATTTCAGCACATCCTTTGGATCATTTGATTACTAAGGTAAATGAAAACTTCATTTATGTTAGAATTCTGAAAGAATGGAACCCCTCAGACTCATTCTTCCCAGAGGACAGGGAGACATTTCCCTGCTGCTGAGGGGAAAGGAGCCGCCCCATGCTCCCACGTGCTACCTTATGTTGGCTCTGCTCCCTTCCAGACCTCTCCATGAGCCTCCAACTCTGGGAAGTGGCAAAAATACATCCTGGGGATAGAAAGGAAGCAGTTTCTTTGGGGACAGCGAACTGAAGGTCCAACAAGTGCCAGAGCAAACACAAGGGGAGAAGGACGGGAGTCTCCCATTTTGCGAACAAAGAACTTTTGTCAGTTCAGCTGCCGTCAGGACTGCAGTGGGACTCAGGACAGGAGAAATCCACCACCAAAAATTTAACAAACAGCTCATTTTATTTCAACAGGTGTTTAAAAAAACCAAAATCCCCCAAACCCAAAGAACAGGTGACCTTGGAACCAGACAGCCTCCTCTCACTCCAGCGCTAAGGTGACTTTTATGATCTCCCTGCCTGTTCTCACTCCACAAGCATCCATCATCCAGCAGGATTCTGAAACACAAGACTATGCAAGCAGCTTTGACACAAAAAGCTCTAGATCTACACTCTCTAGTACACTCATTCTTTCTAAACTACAGAGGAAAAGCTCAATCGGCTCCCATGCTATCATCACAACAGAGCATCCAATTCCACTGTTTATACCAAAAAATGTAGCAAAGGCTACCAGAAGGCTCAGTGTTTGACGTGCATTTCATTATAATTGTCTAAAAAGCAACTTTCGGATTAACAACACGGGAAAATTTCACTTCTCAGTTTGCAGGGACTGGGAAAACAACCAAGAGAACACCTCTCCCGTGGCAAACTGTGCAGTGAAGTGATGACTAACTTATGAAATTCAAAAGGAAAATCAACTTCAGCAGCAAGTGTAATCAGTCACTCACAGTGCTGTGCAAGAGATATTGTAGTTTCTCTTCTACCTGAAGTCGTTATGTTGTGACTAGAAATGTTTTTAAGAAGCTACTTTCACTGAAGAGCACCAGGAACAAGGCAAAGATTGACCACAATTCTGCAGCCAGGGGAAGACAGGCCCTCACATCATTCACACATACAAATTCTAAACTAAAAGACAATTAGTGGAGCCCATGAAGTGACAGAAATACCCAGTACATCTAAACCATAGGAGCCTGTATCCTGTCTGAACGGCTGACTACTCCACATCCCCAGCTCTTCAGACATTTCCAGATCATTAATGTGTATGAGACAGTTTGTCTTGGTCTGTTATGGTTCAACCATTCCCTACAAAGGATATAAGGCGGCACTTTCTGTGAGGGTGTTCCAGACAATGGGCAGGATCTGCTGCATTGATGAAACCATGTGCTTCGGGTAGTTTTTCACAAGTGCTGTCACAGCCTGGAAAATAAAGGATACTCATCAGAAGAAGAATCCAGGACAAGCAACAAACAGTCAAATCCCAGGCTACTGTTTCACTAACAATTGACAATCCAATGTCTTCCCGACACCAAGGCCTCTTCCTCTCTCTCTAACCACACAGTCCTGTTCTCGCACAAACTCTAACAGGCCCCTTTGAAGATTTGCTGTTCTGCAAAAGGGTAACATGAGCTGTACAGCTCTGGCAAGGAAGATAACGCAGTAAGTTGGTGGTAAAGGCACAGAAGTACATCACTGCACAGCACTCTTTGGACACGACTTTCACCTGGAAGCTGTCCTGACCCAGAAAATAAACTCTGATATAAAGTAAAACCAGACCACAGTCTATTTCCCACACTTCTACAACTGCAAGCAACACATCCACTTGCACATCCAGGGAATAGCTGCAGATGAAAACACACATCCAGTTCAATTGTCTCATACATACATACAGTTCATACATGTGTTCATAGAGTGGCCCAGGTGGCCAAGAAGGCCAATGGTATCTTGGCTTGGATCAGAAATGGTGTGACCAGCAGCTCCAGGGAGGTTATTCTCCCTCTGGACTCAGCACTGGTGAGACCAAACCTCGAATCCTGTGTTCAGTTGTGGCCCCCTCACCACAAGAAGGATGTTGAGGCTCTGGAGCGAGTCCAGAGAAGAGTAACGAAGCTGGTGAAGGGGCTGGAGAAACAGTTCTGATGAGGAAAGGCTGAGAGAGCTGGGGGTGTTTATCCTGGAGAAGAGGAGGCTGAGAGGAGACCTCATTACTCTCTCCAACTACCTGAGAGGAGGTTTTGGAGCGGAGGGAGCTGGGCTCTTCTCCCAAGGGACAGGGGACAGGACGAGAGGGAATGGCCTCAAGTTCCACCAGGGGAGCTTCAGGCTGGACATCAGAAAAAAATTCTTCACAGAAAGTGTCATTGGGCACTGGCAGAGGCTGCCCACGGAGGTGGTTGACTTGCCTTCCCTGGAGGTGTTTAAGGGATGAGTGGACGAGGTGCTGAGGGACATGGCTTAGTGTTTGATGGGAATGGTTGGACTCGATGATCTGGTGGGTCTCTTCCAACCTGGTGATTCTATGATTCTACATTTCACCCACAGCCACAGGCATCTGTGCCAGCCCAGCAGGGGCTGTTCTGGGTGCAGCTCAGCAGCTCATGTCTGAGGGGTTTCATGAAGGTGAGCACACTGATCTAAGGGAGCCCTTTCACTGATGCTTTATAGGCTTTCAACACTGTCCTGTACAATGTTCTCATATGGAAAGCAGGACATTTTAGGTCAAGCTTTCCTCTGATTTCTACTGAGAACTCCATGAACTTTGGAGTACAAAGCTCTCGAGAGACAGCAAAGGAAAAAAAAAATCTTCCTGTCATTTGCTGCACAGCACTTCATCAAGGAAACAAAGATAGTTCACATGTGGCTGAAAAAATACCATTTAAAAAAGTCTCAATTCCCTCCATTACACCAGCATTTCAAGGGGTTCCTGTAATGATCTCATCTGCAGAGCTGGCTTAACTAATCCCTTGAGGTCCCTTACTTATGTGTTACAATGACTATAAAATCCACTTTTCTGCAAGGGAAGGTAATTTATAGGTCTTTCACCTAAATCCCTTTCCCCTTAGAAAATGAGTATTTTCAGCATAGAAACACTAAGTGATAAAATCATTAATTGCCCTGAGCCAACAGCCAGAATGTTCATCTCTGCAAGAAGAGCTTCCTACAAACCACTAGTCAGCACCAGATCTCCTGAATTTACCTTTTAAAACCACACTGATTTTCTGCTGCCATCAACACCCAGCAGTGCATTCAGACCGAATTCCTCTCTTGCACTGCCCTCACCTCACAGAGGCCCAAAGCAGATGCCCCCACACAAGGCAGGTAGGGAGCAAGAACATGAGGAAGTTTCCTGAAATACTTTCCCAGACTGTCACATCTTTCAAGAGAGCACTGTTGTGTATCTCTGCAGACTCGAGTACAAACAGCTCCAGTTCCAGTCAGCACCGTTAGGTAAGTAACAAAAAAGGCTGTGGAATGTATCATAGAATCATAGAACAACCAGGTTGGAAGAGACCCGTCGGATCATTAAGTCCAACCATTCCTATCAAACAATAAACCATGTCCCTCAGGACCTCATCTACCCGTCCCTTAAACCCCTCCAGCGAAGGTGAATCAACCACCTCCCTGGGCAGCCTATTCCAACGCCCAATGACCCTTTCCATGAAAAACTTCCTCTTAATCTCTAGCCTAAATCTCCCCTGGTGGAGCTTGAGGCCATTCCCTCTTGTCCTGTCCCCTGTCCCTTGGGAGAAGAGCACAGCTCCCTCCTCTCCACAACCTCCTCTCAGGGAGTTGGAGAGCAATGAGCTCTCCCCTCAGCCTCCTCTTCTCCAGGATAAACACCCCCAGCTCTCTCAGCCCTTCCTCATCAGGCCTGTTCTCCAGCCCTTTCACCAGCTTCGTTGCTCTTCTCTGGACTCGCTCCAGAGCCTCAACATCCTTCTTGTGCTGAGGGGCCCACAACTGAACACAGGATTCAAGGAGTGGCCTCACCAGTGCAGAGTACAGAGTAACCTCCCTGGACCTGCTGGTCACACCATTTCTGATCCAAGCCAGGATGCCATTGGTCTTCATGTATGAAAACAACAAAATCAGAGCTAGTCTATGGATAGAGGGAAGCCATCAACTCCAACTGCTTCCCATGAAGGCTGAAAACTACTTCTCCTCACTGAACATCCAAATGTGTGTATCTGGAACCAGAGATTCAGACAGTCTTGAGCCTGTTCAAATCAAGAGTACACCCTGCAGAGTGTCAGTTTTCCCCTTCATGTTAGTGCTCCTACATGTTACTGTCCCGGGAATCTCAGTGCAGACAGTAGAAAGGGAAAAATAAACACAGGAGAGACTCTCACAACAACCTACCCCAGACTCCCTTTCATTTGGCGCTGCTCCTGCTGCTTCCAGCGTACAATACCTGTGACCCCTCACTGGGAACGGCCAGGATGCCATAACACAGGGAATGCCTCCTTTAACAGGACCGGGAAAACAAGTTCCACAACACAGAACTCAGTGGGTGCTAGTTTATATGTTAAAATAGCGCCCTCCCAGTATGTATTTACATGGCTCCGGCGCAAAGCTCGTCATGACAAAAAACTTTAGATGTTTGTCTTCAATAACTTCGCTTTCTTCAGGCAACGTGGATGGACAGGCCTCAGACACCTCTTCACAAACTTGCACTCTGTGACCCTGGTCTTGCTTACCCCAGCTCACGTGCAAGCAAATTAAGAGCTGGATTTGACTCTGCAGCTTATGGTTTTGAGCTTTTCTTACAGACAGGGCTCCCTACGACTCCAGGGCCTTCCCAGCTGCTGAGAGGATCTCCACACCTACACTGGCTCTTGTCCCCACGCACAAAGCTACACACACAGAGCTCTGCAATACAATCTTCTTCCTCCATGAAACCAGGAGAACACACAGATTCTCCAACTCTCTTTCACAGAATCACAGAATCACCAGGTTGGAAGAGACCCACCAGATCATCGAGTCCAAACATTCCTATCAAACACTAAACCATGTCCCTCAGCATCTCATCCACGCACCAGGGAAGGCAAGTCAACCCTCTCCCTGGGCAGCCTGTTCCAATGCCCAATGACCCTTTCTGTGAAGAATTTTTTCCTTATGCCAAGCCTGAACCTCCCCTAGTGGAGCTTGAGGCCATTCCCTCTCATCCTGTCCCCTGTCCCTTGGGAGAAGAGCCCAGCTCCCTCCTCTCCATAACCTCCTTTCATGTACTTGGAGAGAGCAATGAGGTCTCCCCTCAGCCTCCTCTTCTCCAGGATAAACACCTCCAGCTCTCTCAGCCGTTCCTCATCAGGCCTGTTCTCCAGCCCCTTCACCAGCTTTGTTGCTCTTCTCTGGACTCGCTCCAGAGCCTCAACATCCCTCTTGTGGTGAGGGACTCAGAACTGAACACAGGATTCGAGGTTTGGTCTCACCAGTGCAGAGTACTCTTTAACACAGCCTTAAATAATTTAGCCTTAAAGCACCTGCACGTAACAATCTTCTCAAATTTCATTACAGCAGAATTCTTCAGAAAAGACAGATAATTTAACTACTGAGTATGGTGTCAAACAAGACGTATCTAAGTCTCAGATCAGCAAATGACAGGTCAGACCACCCTATGGATCAATCCCTGTGGATGAATTTATGGACAGATCTGTATGAATCTCGTCACAGGTGTTTCAGTACAGGCAAAACAATTTACTTCAATCTTGTATGGCGCTGAAAGATAAAAGACTTCATTACACGGTCAATGCTAGGAGAGGTGACATACACTCCAGTGTTTCTGTTCTCCAGCACATCTGACAGTGTATCAGTGTTCCATTCTTGACTTAATCAGGCTTATATGACTTACCTTTAAGACTTCCATCTTAAACCCACTGTCTGATGTGGGTCCATCAGGCATCTGCAGGGCCTGAACAAAGGCCTCTGTGAACTGCTGCACCACAGGGAAAATCAGGACTTTGGCTGCACCCTGGTTACAATCAACACAAACACAGGTAAACATCACACACGGAACCCCCATGTCTGACAAGCAGAGCTCAGAAGCAAATAGCAGCTGAACTTTTCTGCTATAAGACTGGTGAGGGACTCGTGGCAACAGCAGAACATTGTAAGGTCACAGGAAATACTTGTTTCGGACATCACTTGGCTCTTTCCTCACACTCGGAGCTCAACTGAATTCCACCCTTCAAAACTGCACAGTGCAGACTGAAACAAAACACACCTACATCCAAGTTAATGGCTTCAGACTGCACATATAGACCCGGACAATCCAGTCTGGAGAGTCTGAGGAGCAGCATGTACCTCCTAAGGAGGCACTTCCATTTGCCTGGATGAATCACACCCTGCTCCCCTGGGCTATGAAAGGAGCCTGGGGTGACCACATCACACCCCAAGCACACTGAGCCCTGCAGGCAGCTACCCTCCCCCAAACCAAACACTGTGAGCCGAGCATCAACAGCTGGTCTGAAGATTACCACGGGGATTCTTCCTAGGAAAACGCAGTAAATATTTTTCCAGATGTCGAAGCACTCCTTAAGCAGAGCAAGTAATACTGGACAAAAATAATCTCACTGAGAATATTCCTCCTAATATCGTAGCTAAGGCAGCAAAGTTGTATACTTAAATAAATTATGAAATACCACTTCAGCAATTTCAACGTGAGAAGTTTTGTTAACAATGCAAAGGACACTTTCAGTGCTCCTCCAGAACAAGACCACAGGGAGCTATCGCTGTCTTTTGGACACCAGCACCAGCTGCACAGTATTATTGCAGGAGTAACCTTGTCAGTGCAGCAGAGACAGGGTGTAATTATCAGAACATCCCAACAGTCTGCACTGAATTGCTCCCTGTGCAAACAGGCAGGAAACAGCAGTTTCAGCCACTCAGCAACAATCAGCCATGAGACTGAGAGCAACCCTTTCCTACCCCTACTCGCCAAAAAGAACAATTTATCATCTGTGGAGTGCAGGGAAATCCACTTGTCAAAGGCCATATAAAATGCAGCAGTGCTCAGAGCCAGAGAGGAGACTCGTGTATAAAGCTGCCTATTTGCACAGTGCAGGTTGGGTTGTTTTTTTTTTTTGTTCCCCTCTAAAGCTATTCTGAAATTTTGCTTGGTTTGGTCTCTATCACCCCTTCAGGAACAAAAGGCTAACGTGCATGTCAGAGCAACTGATGAAGGTCCAGGACTTGTAACCAATGCCTCATCCGAGGGCCAGGACACAGAGTTCACCCAGAGCCTGGAAACCAAGGCAGGCATTTCCAAATAAAAGAACAATATACCATCTCCTCCCAATGCTGATTCCCCTTTCTCTGAGCTGTTACAAGCATGTCTGTTTACATGTCACAAGTTAATTATGGAATTATGAATTACAGATGCCAAGTCACTGAATCAAGGCATGCACCTCAAGGAGGAGTTAGCCACTTTACATGTGTTACACATCTTCCCCACAACCCCAGCTGACAGCACACAGAACTCTCCAGCAGCTCACTTTCATATTAACAATTGTTTAGAATCTCGCTCAGTTTGAACTTAGTGGATGCCATGGGGTAAGTTAAACTCTTGCCTTTTCCAGTTCTTCCATGTTACAGATCATATGGGCACACGTGGTAAATATCTCCACCGCACGCGACCTTGTGCGAATACCATACACCTAGGAAAAAGTTTAAATCATAGATCAGGAACACAAAATACTTCTATTTCCTTTATTTTTCTTTTAATTTTACTTATTTTTCGCTTTAACTTGACTCTCGTATTTCCACTGGATTCAACATTTCTGTTGAAACGTTAGCGACCATCAACTCATCAAGAAAATTCTCAAAGTCAACTCATACTGCAGTACAACTCAACCGTTAAATCTGGAGTTTCTTTCTTCCAAGAAACATTCTCACCACTGCCATTCAGCACCAACTCACTAGCGATGATCATACCTCTGCCATCGTGAAAATCTTGTACATCTCTGGAAGAATAACAGGAGCAACATGCGGCATCTGCGTGTCTGTCACTTCCCGCGTAAACTCTAGAAAATGGAAAGAGCAGGGAAGTTCTTACAAGAAAACAGTTTTGTAGGCAACAGCAACCACGTAATCTTTGGAAAACACTAACAATATACTGAAAACACAGCAATTCGTCCTTGACTGATTGGTGTTGTCTGGCCTGCCCACGGCAATCCTTGAAGGCAAGTGGAAAAATACCACGAGAAAATTGCAGGTTATCTGGAAAAGTGTTGCAACCAAAGTTCCCTCTGAGCTATAACCCGAAGCACAGACCCTTATTCCTCGGCCTCCATGACATGCAACTCAACGATGACCGACAAGCATCACGCCCAGCAGAAGAGAAGCAGCAAATTGCAATTTTTTAAAATTTTGAGTGAAAATTGATAGGATATGAAGGCAAGAAAACGCTGAAACTGCCTCCTCCATCAGCCTTGCCAAAGCTCCCGCATACACGTACCCGTAAGCACTCTCATGGCTCCGTGCACTGCATTCACATCTCCACTAACCAGCATCTCCATCAGGAGGTTGAACAGCTTGGGCCAAGCTTCGGGCCAGTCCCAGTGGGCTATGGCTGAGACTGCGTATGCAACGCTCGAGCGCACTTTGCTGATGGATTCTCTCAGCCCATTGGGTAGGAGCTCCCTAATAGCAACTTTTGCCTGTAGGAAATAACATTGTTTAGCAAAACAGATCCCCAGTCATAAAACAATTCAATAGAAAGTTATAACTATGACTTTATCCTGACATTGAGTAAGCACTGTTCTACATAATCATAGAATCATAGAACCATCGAGTCCAACCATTCCTATCAAACACTAAACCATGTCCCTCAGCACCTCGTCCACCCACACCTTAAACACCTCCAGGGAAGGTGAATCAACAACCTCCCTGGGCAGCCTGTTCCAATGCCCAATGACCCTTTCTGGGAAAAACTTCCTCCTGATGTCCAGCCTAAATCTCCCCTGGTGGAGCTAGAGGCCATTCCCTCTCGTCCTGACCCCTGTCACTTGGCAGAAGAGGCCAGCTCCCTCCTCTTCACAACCTCCTTTCAGGTACTTGGAGAGAGCAATTAGGTCTCCCCTCAGCCTCCTCTTCTCCAGGATAAACACCCCCAGCTCTCCCAGATGTTCCTCATCAGGCCTGTTCTCCAGCCCCTTCACCAGCTTCATTGCTCTTCTGTGGACTCGCTCCAGTGCCTCAACATCCTTCTTGTGGTGAGGGACCCAGAACTGAACACAGGATTCGAGGTTTGGTCTCAGCAGTGCTGAGTACAGAGGGAGAACAACCTCCCTGGACCTGCTGGTCACACCATTTCTGATACAAGCCAGGATGCCACTGGCCTTCTTGGCCACCTGGGCACGCTACTGGCTCATGTGCAGTCATGAGATGAAATGAACACTCATGAGATGCAAAACCTCGCAAACTACAGCCTGTAATTTTTTACAGAAAGCTGCAAGATGCGTTTTACCATTGCGCTCTTCTCACACAGAGCGCTTGGCCAAGCTCACAGCTGCAATGAGACAGGATGTGGACTCAGAGTTAGCTGAGATAAATCCTAGCTCCAGTGTCAGGGATGAGGTTTACTTAGTTTGGAAAATTTTAGGAAATGAGAACCAGTCACAGAACCCTGAAGGGACAGTAAAAAAAAACAAACCCACAACCCAGCACTCCTGGGTATAATTCACAATATCTATTTCAAGTTACTCTATCTGGATGGGATGAATCATATCCTAGATGTGAGAGATGCTCCAGTCACAGTGGCAAGGGGCTGGAATAAGGCTTTGATAGGAACGGTTGGACTCGATGATCCACTGGGTCTCTTCCAACCTGCTGATTTTATGATTCTATGAATCTCTGGCCATTTCAGCTGTCAGATACTCCTAATGAATAGATTTCTAATGAAACCTGGCAGAAATTTACACTAGAATTTGTCATAGGAAAATGGCCTTTAAATCCCAAGCTGAAAAACATATGATTTAGCAAAACTCTGAAAACGGACTGCCAGAATCAGTGTTTTTACAACTTACAAAGCAGCTTTCTTCTACTCTTGCTCTTAGAGCAGCAGAAAGAAACATTGGAGCTGAACTTCTACAGAAAGTAGCCCAAGCTTCTCAAGCCTAGTGCTGTTTCAAGCAACTGAAACAGATTTTCAAAGTGGAAAACATCAGGAAACCTTAACTGAGGCCACTAATCCCCATGATACATAAGGGCCACCTACAAAAGTCATACTCTTGATAGATGAAGTGTCTCAAAATAGAGAACATGAAACCAAATCTTACCCTTTCCGTGGTCTCTGGAGGTCTAAACTTTTCTGACTGAGAACACCAGTGAGTTTCCACATACTGTTTCAGAATGACAGACGCCAGCTGTATCAGAAGAGAAGGCAAGGATCAGCAACAAAACTTGCAACCACGGTGTCACCCTGACCTGTTTGCTTTGACTCCCATCTCATCATCCTGCTTTCAGAGCTGTGACAGGGATGTCAAAAATGCAAAATCTTCAGGAAATGGATAAAAAAACCTATTGCAGCGAAAAGATGAACTGATGTCCATTCAGTGAGCATCAATGCCTTGTAGAGCACTGACACAAAGCTGCAGCTTTACCTCCTCATCTCTACATGATAACTAAAGAAATACAAACCCTAAACATCCTTTTCCAGGTGTAAAACACCTACAAAAATGGCTGCTGCAAAGACAAGTCACACCTCTGCTTGCTGATGCCTCCCATCTGTGCCCCTTCCCAGCACAGAGGTGCCTCAGCACCAGGTTTAGTAAAACCAAAAAGTAATATTTTCAATAAGGTAAAGTTTATAACACCCGAATGATGTTGAAAAGAGAGCAGGTACCTCCAATTTCTCACCTGGAAAGGTGAGAGAATATTTTAAACACCGAGGAAACTCTCATCCAAATTCTTTCTACAGTTCCAGGTAAACTCACCTGACGGATGGCCAGAGCTCCCTGGGGATCTACAGTCAGTTCTGCTAAATGAACACCAAATTCTGCAAGAAAAAAAAAAAAGAAAAAAAAAACCATGTTAGTATCATAACTTTTATTCCCACACAGCAAAACTCACAAAGATATTTGGAGAAAGACATCCTACCAATGGAATGATTCATATGTGGGAAGGAGAAGACAATTTCAAAGTGAAGCTACTCAAATGAATCACGAGCTGAATTCTACCTTGTGCTCTTTGCACAAACTTCATGTATTTTCTCAGCATCGTATATCTGTCTCTCACTGGCAAAAAATTTTGCAATGTAGGTCAACAACAGGAAAATTACCTAGTTTCTTAAAAAATAAAAAATCTTATCTACAATGTAAGTTCCTTAGTCCATCCCCTACACGAGGGATGCACAGGTAAGATCCAGGATGGGTTAAGACAGTAGACAGCCAGCCAGCAATCTCCATCCAGAGAGTGGATTGGAAACGTGTTTTAACTGACCCCAAGCACCCCCTGCAACAGCTCAGAGCGCCCCACAGGTATTTCTGAGCAAACCCTGCCCGAGTGCTGACACCAGGAACCGTCTGCATCATCATATGGGCTGCAGGACCCTCACCAGCAAGGTATTTGTCCAGAAGAAGCAAGAGTTTCTTTAGTTGCCAAACAAGTTCTGTAACAGAAGCAAAACTGAAATGCTTGTACCAATTCTGTTGATGACTGAGTATGGAAAATCATAGAATCACCAGGTTGGAAGAGACCCACAGGATCACTGAGTCCAACCATTCCTACCAAACACTAAACCATGTCCCTCAGCACCTTGTCCACCCATCCCTTAAACACCTCCAGGGAAGGTGAATCCACCACCTCCCTGGGCAGCTTCTGCCAGTGACCAATGACCCTTTCTGGGAAAAACTTCCTCCTAATCTCTAGCCTAAATCTCCCCTGGCAGAGCTTGAGGCCATTCCCTCTCATCCTGTCCCCTGTCCCTTGGGAAAAGAGCCCAGCTCCCTCCTCTCCACAACCTCCTTTCAGGGAGTTGCAGAGAGCAATGAGGTCTCCCCTCAGCCTCCTCTTCTCCAGGATAAACACCCCCGGCTCTCTCAGACGTTCCTCATCAGGCCTGTCACAACCAGGAAGAGCAGTAAATCCATTCGCCTCCAGAAATTTGCAAGTTTAGGATCCAGGTACCTGATAACTGTGCTAAATGCTTCATTTAATTTCATCAGTATGCTTGAAGAACACACTTGTCAGGCTGTACTTCTGGAAGCTGCGGAGCAGAAGGTAAGCCCCGAGGGCCCCCCAGTACACCCTGACTCCTGTGGAGAGTTTTAATGTGCTGGCAGCACCTCTGATAAAACCAACACCCTTCTCAAAGAGCTCAGTAACTTTCCTTAGCAGCGTATTTAGGTGCCTCACACACACGGTTGCCCGAGTTCCTCCTAATATCCACCTTGCCTGTAAGAGGCTTTTCTGGGCTGGGAGATAATTGCCTCTCGCTTTCCCATGCTTACACTGAGCAAACCCAGTTCCTTCAATCTTTCTTCACAGATGCTGCATTTGAAAAAAAAAAAAAAAAAGGAAAAAACCCTCTTATCCGAGCTGCAAAAGCAAGGAGCCTCATTCTGAGAGGTACTTAACATAATACGCCTCTGCAGCAGTAATTATTCTTCAAGTTGCCTGCAGTACTGCAGACTTGAGTATCACATTGTATTTCAGCCACAATTTCAAAGGGCATAAGTGAACTCAGAAGCCAGAAGAAATGGAATCTTACACAGTTGCAACTCACAACTCAGCTTATTTTACATCTTTACATCTGCTTGCACACAGACATCTGATTGTTTCCCTTTACATACTGTAATCTGCATTTGATTTACAATGTTTATTCCAGCGATTTCAGGCCACCTCTCCCATTTTCCAACCCCTGGTTAGTTCTGCAGGCCGCGGCACCAGCGCTGGCAGACATGAGGTGGCCTCACTACCACAGCGACCCAGAGCTCTGTCTCACAAGCCCTGTGGTTTGACAATAAGCCACTTATAACACAGGCTTTCAGCCAACTGTGCATCTTAAAAGCATTACAAAATCATATCTTCTCATAGAATCATAGAACAACCAGGTTGGAGGAGACCCACCGGATCATCGAGTCCAACCGTTCCTATCAAAAAGCCCTTGGAGAGTCTGTCCCAGGCCTTTTCACTGCTCTCCTTTAACCAGGGGACACAAACTCACTGCAAAGAGGGGATGCCCAAGAGCAGGGCTGCAGCAACACCTTGTGCTGCAGGCGGGTGCTGGGGAGGAGGCCTGAGTGATGCACATGGATGGGGGAATCGCTGGCCAGGATGACAGCAGAGTCACAGGATCGCCCACTCGGGAAATACCTTTGAGGCCATCGTGTCTAAACCAGATCCCTGGGCACCTTACCTGCCTGTCTTTTAAACCCCTCCAGGGCTGGGGACTCCACCAGCACCCAGGGATCCTTTCAGGGAAGAAGTTTTTCCTGCTGTCCAATCAGAACTTCCCTGGCACGTGGGAGAGCCCAGCACCCACCTCCCCACAGCCCTTTCGGGCGGTTGCAGAGGGCGATGAAGCACCCCTCAGCCTCCCCTCTACACCCCACACCCCGAGCTCCCTTCGAAGCCTGGCAGGCACTGGGGCCATTTATCAACTGATAATTGACCACTGTGGCAAATTCATATCGGGAATCCTACTGAACTCACATCACCCTCAGCTCTTGCTTGTTTAAGCAATAAGCCAGCACTCCTGTCAAACAAAACTTACATGGAGTTACTGAGAACAGCTCATAAAACAGTATAAGCTGTGTAGCATCTATTTATCCCATTACGTTATAGACACTGGCAACTGCTTAATGAGCAGGTCCAAGAACCCTTCCAGGGACTGGAATTCCAGTGGCATAGCTCACTGGCTCCTCTTTGCTCAAAGAGCTGCTTTACTACTGGTAAAGTCCCAGCTGGTGAGGGACTTGCTAGCTTTATCATGGTAATTGCAGTTCAATGCATCTCTTAATAAGTGCTTCCTCCACTTATATTTTGTAGATTTGAGTCTACTGAAACATCAAGTCTACTTCCTGAGACAATGTCTGTAAAACTAAAAAATCAGAGACTTTTAACTAAGGGCCTGGCACAGGGAACACTTTGCAAACACATTTCCTCCCAGCTCTGCCTATAGAATCATAGAGTCATAGAATCACCAGTTTGGAAGAGACCCACCAGATCATCGAGTCCAACCATTCCTATCAAACACTAAACCATGTCCCTCAGCACCTTGTCCGCCCATCCCTTAAACACCTCCAGGGAAGGTGAATCAACCACCTCCCTGGGCAGCCTCTGACACTGCCCAATGGCCCTTTCTGGGAATTTTTTCTTCCTAATATTCAGCTTGAACCTCCCCTAGTGGAGCTTGAGGCCATTCCCTCTCGTCCTGTCCCCTGTCCCTTGGGAGAAGAGCCCGGCTCCCTCCTCTCCACAACCTCCTTTCAGGGAGTTGCAGAAAGCAATGAGGTCTCCCTTCAGCCTTCTCCAGGTCACTACAAATGTCCTTTGAGGAACTGCTTCAGCATCCATCATGACAGTCAATGAGAAGCACTCTTCTTGTCATCAAACCTCTGAAAACTACAACTGTATTTTGCTCATTTCTCAGCAAAGGAGACAAAGGTTAAGACCAGCCTGCTCTGGCATCTGCAATGGCTTCAGGTATCTCACCTGAAATCCCTTCTTCACAGCTTCTCACTACACTCAACGCATCTACAGCATTCCACAGTGCAAATAACGGTACTTGTTGCTGAGAACAACCTTTCTTCCTGAAAGTCAGATATCACATGGCCCCATACAGCCATTTCTTGTTTTTATTTTCCCAGTAAAAATTTGGCTCAATAGTAAAATGTTAACTCCTGTTAAAAATTCAGCTTAAATTATCCATTCATAGGATTTTTCTTTTCACCTCATGGCAGCTTTATGAGAAGTCATGAATAATCACCCCTCACTCATCTTTTCTGCCCCTTATGATTTCAGAGTCTCCACTTCTGCTAAGTCTCTCCTAAGCAGAAATGTCATAGAATCATACAATCATAGAACAACCAGGTTGGAAAAGACCCATCAGATCATCGAGTCCAACCGTTCCTATCAAACACTAAACCATGTCCCTCAGGAACGTCAATGTATTTGCTCCTTTTGAGAACAGAAGCTTTTCCAGCACCTCTGTGAGTGTCTCTGTGCTGCATTCGTACCGCCCTGCTTTATCCCCCCAGAGAGCACCGGGTAACCCTGGGACTGCAGAAGCATGAGGAATTTATGTCGCGCTTTGTTCTCTGTTCCCTCCTTAACGGTCGGTTTGGCTTTGGGAGCACAGTGAATGCAGAGCCTCCACACTGACAATGGGGTCTCTTCTCCCACTGGCAACTATTAGTACAGCTCATTACTTTTCAAGGTACCATGTGGGCCGTCTCCCCCTCCCTAACCGTTACTTTGCTGACCAGCACCTATGGTTTTGCAGACTTAACTCACTCACGTGAAATCATTCTGTAATTTTCCCCACCGATTCTCACTCTGGCCAGAGCAAGCAGCACAGTGCAGCACTATCAGCCACTTTGTCACACCAATATTCACTGCTTTCCGAATCATTTCTGGACATGCTGAGCAGTTCAGCTTTGTGTGGGACTCGATTGTCTCCCTGCAGCCTGAAACATGACCGGTCACTTCTAACCCTCCTCTTCAAGCCTCCCATCATTTATTAATTCAAGAGCTGCCCATAGCAGTTCAGTTCCTTCAAAGCATTTCAGTAAAGGAATTTTCTAAAATCTTTTCAGCAGCCCCAGGACTCCTTCCGGCAGCTTCTCTATAAAACACAGACATTCTGACATGACAATCTCACGTCCCCAGCTCTCCTTGTTCCTTGATGTGATTTTAACTCTTGCAGGCAGTGCAAAAACCACACCACTCACCTGTAAGAATCCCATCATTTACCTTAGAGTCTTCACTAAAAGCTGTCCCGTGTTTACCAGCTTACACTCATCCAGTCCCTAAATGACCTTTAAGTGGCAAGTTTTACAGTAATTTAATATCTCAATCCCCATAAAACTCTGAGATCCATTCCACAGAGCAAGTTCAGTCAACACCTACACAAGTTTTGATAGGAACGGTTGGACTCGATGATCCGGTGGGTCTCTTCCAACCTGGTGATTCTATGATTCTATAAGTTCAACCGCCCTACAGCTCCGTCTCCCTGAATGTACTTCACACTCTACAGTCACCTTTTGGCTAGGAATACCTCTGAAATGCTTTCTCCTCCGCTACATGTGAAATCATCACTATTTTTTACGTCTTTAACAAGTTTTTCCTTAATCTGTTTTGCTTTATTTTGCTAATATTTGTGCTCTTTTCTACTGCCCTCAGTTTTACTTTCACCATCTTCTTTACATTGCTTAGCAATGCCACATTTTTTCTTTCTTTAAGGCACTTCGGACACACACAATCCATGTCCCTTTACCCCAGAAATAAGGAGCTGGCAAACACTGTCCTTTAGCTCCTCCTCTAGGCTTTTGCAAGCTTCTCCGTACCAAAGTCAGCACTGAAAGAAGAACACAGCTTATGTGTTGCTTGACTAGGCTGAGAGAGAAAAAAATCACAGAAGCACAGAACAGTTCAGCTGAGACAGATCTCAGGAGGGGTCCAGTCCAACCTTGTGATCAAAGCAGCATCAAAAGAGGTCGCTCAGAGCATTTTCTAGCAAGGTCTTGGAGGTGCTCAAGGCTGGTAGCAGCACAGTTTCTCTGGACAGTCTGCTCCAAAGCTTGGTGCAGATCACAGCAAAAAAATTTTTCCTTATGTCTAGTCTGAACCACTTAGAATAACAGAATCACCAGGTTGGAAGAGACCCACTGGATCATCGAGTCCAATCATTCCTATCAAACACTAAACCATGTCCCTCAGGACCACGTCCACCCATCCCTTTAGCCCCTCCAGGGAAGGTGAATCAACCACCTCCCTGGGCAGCCTCTGCCACTGCCCAATCACCCTTTCTGGGAGAAACTTCCTCCTAATGTCCAGCCTGAACCTCCCCTGGTGGAGCTTGAGGCCATTCCCTCTCATCCTGTCCCCTGTCACCTGGGAGAAGAGCCCAGTTCCCTGCTCTCCACAACCTCCTTTCAGGGAGTTGCAGAGAGCAATGAGGTCTCCCCTCAGCCTCCTCTTCTCCAGGATAAACACCCCCAGCTCTCTCAGTCATACCTCATCAGGCCTGTTCTCCAGCCCCTTCACCAGCTTCGTGGCTCTTCTCTGGACTCACTCCAGAGCCTCAACATCCTTCTTGTGGTGAGGGACCCACAACTGAACACAGGATTTGAGGTTTGGTCTCACCAGTGCAGAGTATAGAGGGAGAATATCCTCCCTGGACCTGCTGGTCACCCTGTTTCTCATCCAAGCCAAGATGCCATTGGCCTTCTTGGCCACCTGGGCCACTGCTGGCTCATGGTCAGTTCACTTCTTTCAGTTTGTGTCTGTTATCCTTCATCCTCTCCCACCCCCTCAGTGTCTTGATAGCCACCTCATAGCAGCTGTTGTTGGATCCATCCCCAACACTCTCCCATCTCCACACAGGAAAACCCCTCTGCTCCAGCATCCCCTCACGTGGCGAGCGCTGTGGTTCCCCACCACCTTGTGGCCTTTGCTGAGCTCTGTCCTGTGCCAGGGGGTGGGAGCACAACCAGTCCAGTGTCCCAGCTGCGGGCTAACAAGCGCTGACCAGAGAGGGCCGACAGCTGCCTCTGAGCCTGTCCAGGCAGCCTGGGGTGCAAGTGGCCTCCAGGCCATGCTGCTGGCCCTGTCTGGCTCGCTGACCACCAGGATCTCCAGGACCGTGGTTGCAGAGCTGCTCCCCACCAGGCAGTACCCACCCCGCACTACAGCAGCGGGTTCTGCTTGCCCAGGTGCAGAATTTGGTGTCCAACCTTGCTGAACTTCAGGAGGTTCCTCTCAACCTGGCCCTACAGGGCTCACTGGGAGGCAGCATTCCCCTCCAGGTGGCATGAGGGTTATTCCACAGCCTCCTCCAGGTCACCAGCACAGGTCCGGCAACAGAGCTGGGAAGTTCCAGGACTGTGACCGCAACCGCAGAGGAAAAGTGGGTGACTGGAGGATATTTTTAAAATAGCAGCAAAACAGAGGCAGAGAAGATGCCACTCCTCTCGTCCTCATGGCCACCAAATGCAGTTCTGTTGCATTCCTGGGCTCTCAGAGGGACCTCAGGGAAACCCATCACCTACAGCCCTTCAAAAATTAATCTCTTCCGGAAACCCAATACTCAAACCATTACAGAACTTTGAAGGCATTCCTGGTGGTAAGATTCAGACTGGGGAAAATCACGCTGCTGCTTGAAGCACACTACGCCAACTATGTAAAGCAGCAGATTTACAAGGCAAAAACTTTATGGGTCAACAAACCTCACAACGTTCCAGACCTGTCCTGCTGCAAAGCCAACAAATCACAAAGATAAACCTCAAACGCCACAGATTTCCTGGTCGTGCATCAAGAAAGACTTAACCTGAGAGTTAACCTTACAGGACTGCATAACAAGGAAGATTTTATTCCTTCCTTTCATGCCCCTTTCATTCCCAGACTAGCATTATCACATACTCTTCTGGATCCAGTCACGCCCTTACGCCTTCTTCCTCCATAAGGCAAGTCTCATAGAATCATAGAATCACCAGGTTGGAAGAGACCCTCAGGATCATTGAGTCCAACCATTCCTATCAAACACTAAACCATGTCCCTCAGCAACTCGTCCACCTGTCCTTTAAACCCCTCCAGGGAAGGTGACTCAACAACCTCCCTGGGCAGACTCTGCCACTGCCCAATGACACTTTCTGGGAAAAACTTCCTCCTGATGTCCAGCCTGAACCTCCCCTGGCATAGTTTGAGGCCATTCCCTCTCATCCTGTCCCCTGTCACTTGGGAGAAGAGCCCAGCTCCCTCCTCTCCACAACCTCCTTTCAGGAAGTTACAGAGAGCAATGAGGTCTCCCCTCAGCCTCCTCTTCTCCAGGATAAACACCCCCAGCTCTCTCAGCCCTTCCTCATCAGGCCTGTTCTCCAGCCCCTTCCCCAGCTTCGTTGCTCTTCTCTGGACTCACTCCAGAGCCTCAACATCCTTCTTGTGGTGAGGGGCCCACAACTGAACACAGGATTCTGATCTGAAGCTCAGGAGCAGAAAGCCTTTAGAACACTTCACAAAACACTTGCAAAATGGCACAACTGGACAAGGCAAAATTTCCTAGAGGAAAAATCATCCCATGCAGCTGCCAGGGCACAGGCAGGCAGGCAGTGCCGCGCTCTCCAGTGCCCAGCTCCCATCACAGCCGATCACCCCCAAATCTCCCAGTAGTTTCTACAGTTCCAGTTCGTTGGGACGGGTTATAAAATTTAAATTGAAGTGAAATAAAACATTACCATCAATTTAAATGTAGCTTTCACCTAGGAAGAGCAGTGAGTGGCACCACAGAGAGGCCAGAAAAGTGATGGAAAAACGAGAGCCACTGTCTGAATTTCATAGAATCATAGAATTTGGGGTGCTTGCTCTTCTAAGCTCTGTCTTTTCAAAGCCACAGGTTGGTTGCCATCTGGTTCCCGTGTCCTGATTGCCCTCAACCCGAACCACGGCAGGTACAGGTGGGGACCTGCAGGATGGGGACATGCACAAGGGCACACGTGTCCAGAAGATCCATGTGGGAGCAGGGCAGGGCCTGTGGACACAGTGGGAAGGCTCCGGGTGACACCGTGTGGGGCTGAGGATGCTGGCTGGGGCGGAAAACGGTGGCTGAAAGGAGAGACTTTGCTATTTGCCCTGCCTTTAATGCATTCCCATTGCAAATCCTGCTCTTGAAAGGCATGAAGGTTAAACCAAGAGGTGATGCTCCTGGCTAGCTGTGGGGAGACAATCATAGAATCACTTAGTTGGAAAAGGCCTTTGAGATCATCACATCCAACCGTCCCTGTCCACTACTGAGCCAGATCCCTCAGCACCTCATGCACCGTCTGTTAACCCCTGCAGGGATGGGGACTCCACCCCCTCCCTGGGCAGCCTTTGCCAGGGCCTGAGAACCCTTCCAGTTAAACAACTTTTCCCATGTCCAGTCTGACCCTCTCCTGGCGCAGCCTGAGGCTGTTTCCCTTGTCCTGTCGCCAGTTCCCAGGGAGCAGAGCCCAGCTCCCAGCTCCCCCCTCGCTCCGACCTCCTCTCAGGAGCTGCAAAGAGCGATGAGGTCTCCCCTCAGCCTCCTCTCCTCCCGGCTAAACCGGCCAGGCCCTCGGCCGCCCCCTCAGCGCCCCCAACCCGGCCTGTGGCTCCAGCCCCGTCCCGTCGGTGTTGCCGCCGCCGGGCCCGCACTCACCCTCCGTCACCTCCAGCACCTTCACCTGCTCCTCGGCTGCCGCGCGCACCGCCTGCACCGGGCACAGGATCCCGGTCAGCGTCTCCACCAGCGCCTCCTTCAGCCCCTGCGCCACCGGCCCCGCTCCGGGCCCCGCGCCGGGACCGGGCCCCGCGCCGCCTCCCGCTCCCGCCATCGCCCCGCCACCAGCGAGACCACCGCCACCGGGGCGGACACAGCGACCCCTGCCGGCGCGGAGGGGCGGACACGGCACAGCGCCCCCTGCCGGCGCGGCGGGCACAGGCACAGCGTCCCTAGCGATCACAGAGCCCCATGGCAGACACAGCGCCCCCTGGCGGCGGGGCG